>JAZGTH010000094.1:4002500-4039980 GCA_036877525.1 Chromobotia macracanthus
GAAACGGATGGAGAGAGAGAAAGAGAGAGAGAGCAATAGAAAGAATCTTGTCTGTTATGTAAATAGGAAGTTACATCTTGGGACTTTGGCTCTATAATATGGCTTGTTGACAAAATGTCCCTGTGACTCACTCAGCATACAGAGGCTTCCAAACGCACATCATGGGCCTAATGGATCTAAATGCTAAAATAAGTATGGATCTAAATACTAAAATAAGTATGGATCTAAATGCTAAAATAAGTATGGATCTAAATACTAAAATAAGTATGGATCTAAATACTAAAATAAGTATGGATCTAAATAGACTTAAATCTACAGTCTGTATACATTTACATAGCCCGGTATGCTGACACACTACTGCTATATGAAATAATATGTGGCTTTATCTTTCTTAAATGCACCCTGAAACCTGAGACGGCAACACTCAGACTGTGTAGTACAAATGTTTTTCTCTGTAAAAAAGCATATTTATAATGACAAATTCATCATGGGTGTCATTTTTATTGGCCTCATATTCCAGGGGAGTGTTCAAAAGTATTTGATGCTTTTTCACAAAATGGAGCCTTCCAACCAGAATAAACATTTTCTGTAAAAATGAAAATGTGTTTTTATTTTTTTATTTTAACCTTGCATAGAACCATTTGTATAATGCTGAACATAACTGACTTGCATAGTTAATGAAAAGATAGAGAGAGACTGCAGGTCAAATGCTGACCAAGGCCTATGTCTTGCCTATGACAATATTGCTTTTAGACAGAACTCGAGGTTCAGTATTTTAGATCTATGAAAAAACAGCAGAGTTCTTCCAGTCTGAGTACACAAGGAAACCAGTGAACGTGCTGTCAGTCTTAGGGCTGGAGTAAAATCCCATGTACTCGCCCAGCGCCATCTGCACCCACACCTGATCTCCTGGAATCATGTGCACTAATGTCCCTCCAGACAGTGAGGCAGGTTTGGACCAGTTCCCAAACATCTGAAAGTAGGAGGCCACAGTGTGCCCGTTCTTTATGAGGTCAAACTGCAAGCTAGTGCGGTAGACTGTGGCATGAACAGCCAAGTAGTAAACACCCGGCACTCTGCAGGTGAAACGGCCGGTTTCTGGATTATAATCCCCTTGTTCATTTAGGATTATCTTGTCAAAGCGCACTGCGTCCCCTACTGTCATGGGTGCTGTGCGGGCCTCGGAGAGCTTGGCACTAAAAGCGGATTTGGGAGCCACTGCACACTCGCCTGGGGATCCTCGCTCTCCTTTTTCACCTGGATCCCCTCGGTCTCCTGTGAGGCCCCTTATGCCTGGCTGACCTGTGAATGACAAACATTATGGCAGATTTTGTTCTACTCTCGTTGTGCTAAATAATTAAAGGTGAACTGCATGTTTTTTGCAGCAATCACATGACAAGAAAGAATTGCAAACATCTGTAAGCAGGTTAAACAGATACTCCTGGCCCCAAACTCACGTTAAGATGACGTTTAATGTGTCTGGTTGATCAGTAACAGAGTAATGTTTTGATATAATACTGCAGAATTCACTTTAATGGCTTACATACATTTGTCTTTGTTTATAAAGATAGGATAAATGATAGTTTTCTGACACGACAATGACACACTGTAACCTTAAAAAGCTTAAAGATTTGTGTTTCTACCTGGTTCTCCTCTGTCCCCCTTTTCTCCTTTCTCTCCTGGCTGTGCATCACGCCCATCTCGTCCATCCCTACCAGGCTGACCCGGGCTGCCATGCAAACCAGGGGATCCTGGGATACCTGGGCTACCTGTGCATAAACTGGGAATCTTGTTGTCTTCAAGTGAGTTAGAGCAGTGCACTGCAATAACAAGCAGGAGGGAAAGAGGCCACGTCTGCAGAGATGTCATTGCTTTCAGTCTATGGAGAAAAGAAAGTTTCTTTCTAAAGAGAGAGAGGAAAAAATATCTAAATGACCAGTCTCAATCATAATCTCAATGTTTTGAGATGATGTCAGCTTTATTAAGGTTAAAAGAGACTTGTGTTATGTAGGCTTCAGATGATGTGAAAAGCAGCATAGTGCTGAGAGTTGTGTGTGATCTCACCTCTCAATCAATAGAGTGAGCGTGCCATAGGGAATTTAATAGTACATTACAATTACTAAGCACAACCTCAATCCTGAGTGCAAATGCAGAAACAGAAAAAGAGCTACAGAACCTTTATAAAGACTTTTTTTTCCACTGAAAGAAATGTATGATTGTTGTTAATTAGTGGTTTAAAACTGGTTCAGGACACAGATTTTACAAACAGACATTAAATGACCACCCAGCTCAGAGCCAAATAGATCACCAAGCAAAGTAAATAAAATATTCCTTTGAAACCCTGAAATATATTTATTTGTATTATATTTATCATTGTGGTAAGCACAATGTTTATCCTTGCAGCAAGTGAACCTTTGTGTAATGTATTAAATTATGTAGTTTTGTTGGGATCCACCTAATGTTGTTATCCTCTACCACATTTCAGATGGAGTCAAAATTCTAGAGTGTAACTGGCCACAACTTTTAATAACAAAATATACAGGAAGCATTTTCCCTTCCTTTTTAACCTATAAATTATTATAGTGTTAGCTGCATTTGATTATTTATTTATACCTGTTTCCCTGTCTGTGGCCCTATAAGATCTTAGACTGCAACACATCAGTACCACAAGTCTGCAGTCAACTGGTAAATAATCAAATTGCAGAATGTGCTAACAATCACTCATAATAAAGTTTAATGCCTACCATTTTTGCTAAGGTGCTTAAAAGACAGGCGGTACAATCAAGCTACAAACATGCAATGTGTCTAAAACAGGAAGTTGGATTCATGGACTTGTCATTTCTGGTAATACTGCCTGGAACCAAGCATTCCCAACACTTTATATCTACCCGTAAATCAGCAGGTTTCTGTGCAAGTCTGCTGTCTCTGAAACAGCTGTTTCATATAAACGTTAAGAAACTGCTGATGGCTCACATTGAAAGGTACAACCAGACCACCAAAACATTCTTTTAAGGGCTGCATAAGCAGTTACAGCACATGCCTCTTTAATTCAAGAGAAGCATCTGTTCTGTGACATCTGGACAGTTTCTCATTATCTTTCAGGACTGTGTTTATATATTTTGTTCGTAATGCTGTGAGCAGCTAATTTCTTAAACCATGTTAGAAAATGATTGAAAGAGCGACCAAAAGGAACAAAACAAATACCATCATTCCATTGTCAATTTACTGGACTGATCTAAAAGTAAAACTGACTGAGTTTATCACATGCTGTCATATGTTTTGCATTCGTATTGCAGCCCTGTATCACCATCAGCTATTAACAATGAAGTTCCACAAGATTAACACTGCAGCACAAATAAAACAGTCACTGCATTCAATTATAGGAAGGCTCTACGTTTTTCTTCTGTGCTTATCTTAAAACTGCAAACATTCACTCAACTGGCATTAATTACATTGTTTGGTCTAAAGAAAAGTTTTTTTTCAGTTTCAAGCATTTGCCTGCAGAAGTCAGTGCAAATAACAGTAAACGTCACCTTGTTCACACTTAGAAGATCATCAGTAACGACAACAAAAACATCTGGATAAAAACAATCTGTCACAAGCATTTACACAAGACACGTCTTTCCATGATTCAGTGGTGCTATTGCAAAGAACAGTATTAAACATAATCTTAAATAGAAAACAGGTTAAAACTGTCGTTGAAAAACTATTTGTGTAGAAAATGTCTAAATGTCAGACTCAGAATTTTCTTCAAAAGGTTAAGAAGAATTTGCCTAAATAAGCAAAATAATATAATAATAATAATGTTTTCTTTTGTAATCCCAAAAAGACTTTGCACCATTATCTAAAGAATAAAGAACTCACCATTTAGTGTTCTGACACTTTGCTGGACTGACAATATTGAGCAGCCAAAAGACAACAGAAAAGTGAAGCTCCTCTTGTCTGTGGTGTCCAGAGTCTGGGAAAAAATGAGCACCGCTAGTCTTCAGAGGAAGGGGCAAGCCACTGGAAGCCAATTACAAAGAGGGAGACTGGGAGGGAGAAAGAGGGAGCGTCCAAAAGATGGAGACTAAATGTTTGTAGCTTGTCCAACTTTGGAAGGGTAAATATTATCTGATACAGTAGAGAGTAAGTGATGTTGTCTTGGGCGCCAGTGAACAGTCTGGTGAGCCCAGTGTGTAATTATTAATCAGTTCAGGGTTTATAATGGCAGAATGCCATTTTTATTGTGGAGAATTTTCAAGAACAAAAGCATTCAGGGATTAGAGTCCCGTGGTCTACTGGGATATTTAACTCTTCTCGCTTTAAAGGCAATGAGAATAAAGACAAGCCATACTTTAAAGAATTTCAGTGATAAATTAAATTTCATGTAAATGAAATTACATATTCACTGTATTTATGGTTACCACATAGACAAGACATAGAGACAAAGTATAGCCAAAAAAAGCACTATTCTGTACAAACCGCAGAATGGAAACTGACAGGGGGTTTGCTATATTATGGGTGGCACAGACACATGGTTCTGGTTACTTTGTTACAGAGTTTTATTATGAGGATAAAGCTTCCTCATTATGGGGTATCTATGCCCATTTACAGCATGTCTGTAGACTTGTAATTTCCATTATGGGTCTAATAGCTCATTAAAACTGGCTGAAGCACTATAAGGAAACTCTTAGTGACTCCCTGTCGTCTGTAAGGTTTCAAAGGCTTCACATTACAGACAGCTGTATGTGACCCAACACCTTTTTAAGTACTTGGTGTGAATGTTTAAACAAAAAAAACAAAACAAAACAGAAATTCTAAAGGGGTATACAAAATGTTTTAGTTCAAAGACAAGATAACAAGATTGAGTAAACAAGACATGTTTATTATTTAAACTATCACTTAAATAAAAAAGTGCATAGAAAATAAACATGATTAGAAATTTTCCTTTTTACAATTATGTACAATTTTTTCCTCATTATACATTCATCCTTTAGTTTGTGGTTGACTATTTTAGGATAAAAAATTTTCCTTCATTTTTCTGGAAAATGGTAAAACACTGATGGGGCAACTCGGAGAAAATAAAAAAAACTTTAAACTGTCAGTACTAACATCAACATGAAAATCTTGAAGCTACAGGAAAAGAAAGTTTTCTTAAGACAAAGGAAAACTTGAGTCCTCAAAGAGGAACAAACATAAACCTCCCTGTCTCAAGGCTCTGACCTCTCTCACTCTCTCAAGTACCTAAGATGGTCCACAACACATTTCTGTACAAAAGTGAATCATGATACATTTCCATAAACAGCGAGCTGTGTCGCCTTTCCTCAGAGGGAGCGTATATGACACCTTATCCTCAATGTACATCTAAAGATGTCTCAAAATTTGCAAAAAATAAATAAATAGAATGGTTACCATTACTTACTACAGAACATCACATAAGAAAAAGTACAACTTAAGTCCCGATATGATAGAGAGGTATAGGTGACACGGCCGGGTTCAAGCAAGAAGTATTTTTCTCCTGATGTCCACAAACTGTTAAAAAATGTACAGAGTAAAATAAAGCAGACTACACCATCAAAAGCAAACAAAATATCAATGCTCAAAGTTTACAACCACATTTTACATGAACTTCATAATATAAATACAGCTCCTTTCCAAATGAGAAAGTTAAAAAAAAAAATGAAAATAAGAAAAAACTGCAATGCTCCGTATGAAGGAACTTACACAGGCACAGAAAAACTGGTACTTGATTTTGATATTAAAATGATGCACATCAGTTACTCTAAAGTTTATCTGTAACACAAAACCATTATAGAATATACACTGAACATTGCAATTAACCATTATGAACTTGCTGTTTGCTACTGTAACTAAGTTTGTTTGACCATTCCATATATTGTGTAGATATTGAAGTACAAGTAACTATTCATACATGTTTAGTTTATATATATATCCATGTATATTGTGTGTATACATATATATTGTAGGTTATAATTACAGAAAGTGTGGTACCACATGCGTGGTGTGGAAGAGTAAAGTCCAGGACGACAGAGCATGTCCGCTTCTGCAAAAACACTGACGACTGACTGACTGACTGAGCACTGTCATACCGGTTTATGGAGCGTCTGAAGTTGTACTGATGTCTGTGCAGGAGTCTATTACAAAGCCCTTAGGATTAGTAACTGCATTACAAAAGAAAATATATTAATAAAATAAAAATCTTTTGTTAGACTGAGCAATAATTTCTGTATAACCCTGCAAAGATGGCCATTGCTGTGTAATCCTCCTATTGTATGAAATACAAATTTGCCCTGTATCTTCCCAGCCTTTCTTGTTGAAAAAATGAGTGAAATAAATTCATAAAATCTAAAATACATTCAATAACGGCCAAGCTGCAGAATTCAGCACATCCCTGTTCCACAGGGCTGCCGGGCGAGAGGAAAGTCGGGCGGGCCCCGATTATCCCTGAAAAAAGATGGCTAAACCACAATTCCATAACAAACTTATCAATACAAACACGCATATAACAAGGCTTCAATACAGCAGCCAACAAATGATAAATGTGAGGCAACAAACAGAACTCTACTGATCTTCAGTGCCATAGTCAAAACAGAAATGCCGGGAAATGTTAAAATGTTTTCAGCCTTGGTGAGGGAGGGGGTCTGCAGTGGCCGAGAAAAAAATAAGACATGTATTAGAGTAAAATATATGAGGCAATGAGAAGTAGAGGAACTGGCCTTAACAGTGGCTCACCGAGGAAGCCACAGTTGCACAAAGCAGCTTTGTCGAGAGGTATTCACAGATCCCAAGACATTCTGCAATACCATCCACATACTCATGCTACATCCCTTAAAAAGCATCAGAACTTTTCATGGAAAACAAAACAATACAGTCAAATTTCAAGTGGATTGTTAAATGAATCTGTGCCCTAGTTAAACAGCTTTGTTTCAGTATACAACTTATTTCCCATAGTACAGATATTTATTCTGGTGAACCAAACAAAGGGCTAGGCCTCCCAGACAACCCATAACAGAATTTTTCCATAACAAAGTAAATTAGAAGGCACCAACTTTTGATCTGAAGGAACCAAGGAAGAACAATCCACAGAACATTCACAAAATAAAGTCACGTCTGTCTTGCTGCAATTGTTGCCTTATCTAAACAGGGGTCAAAACTTCAGCCCTTAAAAGGGCACAAAGTGAAAACAAATAAGAGAGGGCGGGATCTACTTTTAAAGGAGAAAGGAGCGATGATATAAGCACATAACGTGCATTAAATGGCTAGCTGGAGCCACAGTGCCAAGGCAACATGTGTTGAAGAAGACTGGGAAGACGACTCATCTTCAGTGCACAAGACCATGAGGAACATTGGAGAGCCTCCAATTCCTCCATATAGTGCTTTAAAAGTAGTTTTACATGGGAAAGCCTCTGTGGCAAATTCCTTGCATTAAACCAATCTCTAAGAAAATATTTTGATATAACAAAATATATGGAATAAACTTTGGAACTTGCCAGTTGCTAGATGACGGAGAACAACTTTCACGCATATTTTTACATTTTCGAGAACATGCACAGTTTACAAATTGTAAAGAGGGCATTTACGGAGACGGTGGGCTGTGGCTAAATGTTATTTTAAGGCTGGCACAAAGAGGAGAGTCAATTCAAACATATTCACACCAGACTCCCTCAAGTTCTTCACAGCTCACTAAACTGGCACTGTAATATGAAATGTTCATGCTTGACTTGGGTTGGCAATGTGAGCCACTGGTGGACCGCATTCTGTGGGAACTGCTTCTTTGGAATAGATAAAGAAAAAACATTCAGCTTACAAAAAATATGAACTAAAAAAATATTTTAAAGAGACAGCACTATAAAAATGTCCGGACAAAGCATTAGTGTTGTAAAACTCTACAATTTCCTACAAAAATGTAGATAAAATAAATACAATGCTTTATTAAAAATATAAATACAATTGTTAAGTGCTATTTTCCAATGAGTGCTTTTTTGTCCTTTGTATAGAAAAATATACATTTTATATACATACTGAATGAATGATACTTCTCTGACAATGACACAAGAAGGCAATGAAGTTTTAAACTGCCTCAAAATAATGACGATATTAGTAATTGTGTACATAACTAGACCTTAGAGAGAAATTATCCCTCTATTGCCAAGACACTAAATGAACTGGGTATAGCCAAAATCAATTAAATCATACAAATTTTATAAGCCGTACATGCACATAATACTTTTCTGCAATAAAATGCAGTTTTGCTACTCTCCCTCTAAATTACTATAAAAATGAATTGCAAATTTAAAATGTAATTGAAACAAATGAAAACAAACGAAATCCCCAGACCTCAGAAATTGCTGTGGTACATTGGCTGCCAGTCCACCAGGATCTCAGCCCAGCCAGCCCCTAAAACTCACCATCACTTTGCGTCCTACTCTTCAGATCTCAAACACAGTATAAGCATACTCGTGTTTCTACCATTGACAAATTGAACATTTACCATTTTGCTTCAAATGATCTATTTTTGGAACCACTGCTCCCCCTAGTGTTTCCTGTAATCATCTCTGAACACAAGATATTTTGATATTTACAGTGTCTTCCATACAGAGAATCAGGCCCAGCTTGGCAAGGACGACCATGGATGCTCTGAAGGCTTTAATGTACATTCAAAATGGTAGAGATGTTTAAACAGGTCAGGCTAAAAACAGAAAGGATTATGTATTGACTGCAGTTCGTCAGTCTTAAAAGATTAAATCTTTTCCTTCCAAAATTGCACTTTGGTGAAGAATGAAACAATGTGGCAATGTTTCAGTAATTTGTCATACTCATAAGTAAGGGCAGGCCAGACTCTTCTTATTACAATTTTAAAATAGTTCACAATATCCTTCTTAAACAAAAAACAGAAACAAATAAAAGATCATATACAAAAGTTAAGAATTAAGGGGCACTAATCTCTTAAACTGGGCATTAATAAAAAGGACATAAGGATAATCCTCTCTGATGTGACTCTGCTCACTTGCCTTTTATTTAAAGTCAAACAACTTAAGAGGCACAATACTATTAACCCTCTGATAACCTGAGCCTGCTTCAATAATTGAACAAAGTCTCTTCCCTTGAAAGTATACACTCATGAAAGCATTTCACAACTGGTCTTCGCTTGTGAGTTGCTTTTAATTGAGGAACTTGCGACACTTTTTTGCCCTGCAGTTGCAGGGCAGCTTATTGCCTGGTTCTTCAATAGGGAACTTGTAATCATACGTGAGCTCCTCGCCTTTATAGATCTTGCGCATGGCGAAAATGACAATGTGCTTCTGACCATCAACATTGACCACTCTGGAGTAGCAGTTGGGTTCGCAGGAGTGGTTAATGAAACGTGCTGCATTGCCGTGCATGGTGGCATCCACAACCTCGTAGTCATCAATACGAAACATGTAGCAACCAATGCCCTGAGTATAACAAAAAGACAATAATCCTTGAACAACACTGAAAGATACTGCATTTATAGACCATGAGGCATCGGTGTGTCAGGTTTCTACCTTGCCGTCATAGTACTTCTCTCGTTTGTCAGTGAGGACAGAGCGAATGACATTCCCAGAATATTCGATCACCATCTCTCCAGCATCAATGGTCCTTTTGCAGAATAAACCTCTGCCATGTATGGCTGATCTGTGAACAATACACAGTTGTCTTAGATAGTATGCAACAAACATGCATTTTGACTTATTTCTGTTTTCATTCTTCAATCCAAACATCTTTGTATTCAAATATAAAATAGATTCAAGAAAAATTATAACTTTTATAATGTGATATGCCATGTGATGGTATAAGATAAGATAAAATGAACTAAAAATTAAATAAAGTTACATAACCAACATGTTTCACATTCTTGCGAAAAAACATTCCAAATAACATTTGCATGCTATAGAACTTTTTGCGATATGCACATCTTCAATATTTCAATATTTTTAATACATCTTGAGGTCCTAATATAAAGCGCTCATACCTGTAGACACCTACAGCCTCCCTGGATGTTTTCTTCAGGTGCCGGAATCTCATAGGCAGTGGCAAGTCTATGCTGGTGGCCCGTCTGTGACGGGAAGAATAAAAACAACAGGTGTTGTTATGCTTTGGTCCAAAGAGGAAAGGAAAGAACAAGGTCAGAAATGTGACTCACCGAGCAGATTTCAGCTGCATTCCTCGTCATCTTCCTCCTGGGGGTTGTATTCAGGGGCTGACGGTGTTTGGATGCCAGGAAATTAAACATGTCCAGAACTGATCTCCTACAAATAGAATATTCAGAATTACAGAAGACTATAAGACATAACATGGAATAGGTCTGTACAGACACTCATCCTTACCAACGGACTGCTATTTGTGGTTTAAATGATTAACCAGATATACAAACTAACAATAGCCTGCCCTCCTTGTGACAAATACCTGGGGTACACCTCAGCACGGGCGGATCCATGAGGGTTGATAGGAAGTTCATCTGGCTTCTCAGGTTTGTGGAAACGAAACTTGTAGTTTCGGCAATGCCTGGCTGCATATAGCTGCTCCAGCAGATACACTACAGCATCATGAACCACACCCAGCATCTTCAGCCCATTCACTCCTGAAAAACATGAAATAAGACATATAATAAGAATTTAGATTAATAAACAGATCAATATTTTGTATATATTTGCAAAAACAAACTGTTTAACAACATGTTCGTACCATCAAAATGAAAGGGCCTTAAGTCTAGCATTGGATCGAGCTTCTTGTACCTTATCTGTCAGATGCTTCCATGCCTCTGAAAATAGATGGGAATTTGAAACAGGAATTAAAGAAATAGTTCATAGTTCACATATTACTGTTACAGTTGTTAAATGTGAATTACTGCTGAGTTCACCAATGCTTTCTGTAATTATCCAAAGAACACAACAAATCATACTGAATATGTAACTTTGCATTATACATCATGATCTACATCTCACCCTCAATGCTTTCACAGCGAATCTGAAATCCATCATCACTGCAGATTTCAAACATGAGCCCTTTCTTAGTTTTGTAGTCCACAGAGGAGTCTCTCCCACTGTGTCTCTGCTCAGGTGTTTCCACTAAGAATGCATCTGATCCTTTCTCATTACTCTTACTGGGCAGACCTGTACAGAGGGAGGACCTGTGATACTAAAAACCAAAGACTTTGACAAGAACCTCTTGACAATTAATTTACCTTTAGACAATTATACATTTATGACAGTAGCCTTTTGAATTAAAGGGAAAAAAACTGTGTTTCCACCCACCAGTCTTTGGTTGCTTTTCACGAGCGGCTATGGTCTTTTGTTGAAGAGAAGAGGAATCAGCCGACACAGTGACAGAATTACTATGAAGAAAACAAGTGTTAAATTAGCTAAGATATAATCAAGTAAAATATTTTTTAGTATTTGTATTCATTTACCTCTTGTTTGAACCCCTTTTATTAGACTGCCCAATATCCATTGGCTCAGGTGATGAAAGTTCCTGGTCCCTACAATAAATGCACATTTTAAATACTTTTCTCTATCCCACCAAAAGTGGAATACATCATTAAATATTATGTTCTTACCCTGTGAAAGATGAAGTTTGGATTGCAGAGGTATCAACAGTTGGTGTATCTGACTTAAGCCCCTTATTTTTCTTTCCACTGCTTTTATCTGAGCTCAGCCGAGGTCTTTGGCCTTTAGCTTTACTTCGCATTAGCTGTGGAGGCACCTCCAGCATGTAATTTCAAAGACTCTTGCTGTTGCAGCGGTCGTGAGATGGGAGAGGTTCTGTGAGCTTTGTTTCAGGACTCCAAGTACATGACCTTTGTTTAGGTCTTGAGTAATAGGATTAGGGGCAAGAGCCACCTGACCTGCTGAACTTGCACTTGGGTCAATGGGTTTATCTGCCAAGACCCGACTGATAGGGTGTTGAAGATGTATATTGGCCCTCTTTGTCCACCTGCTGATTGATAGGCATGCTTATGCTTTGGTTTGGGGGAAAAACACAGATGCTGCTAGCAATGGAGGTCTGGGCAGGATTAGTAAGCTGAGACATCATTGAGGTTCCTGAATGAAGAACCATCTGTTGCTCTGGAAGGCCCAGGTTGTGAGGATTGGCTTTGATAAGCAGGTTGCTTATAGATCCTGTGATGTCAGTGGAGCTTATAAGTCCTGGGGCACTAAGTGATACTGAGCTTGCTCCCAAAAAAGTTGCCAGGGGCACTTGGGGGCACAGACACCACATTCAGAACTGACTGATTTGGGTTGAGCCCTGACATAGTACATGGCAGAAGAGAAGTTGAAGAATCGTGCCCCAACATGCCAGACTGAGCTGTGGTTGAAATGGGCATGGATTGTGGTAGAAGAGTAGGTTCAAAGTACATTACCCCTGCTTTTGGTCGTTTTATAATGTTGGGAATTTTGCGATGAGGTGTGGTGGTTGCAGTTAGGGGTTCCAAGTTCCATCAGGCCTGGCTGAGCAGGAATTCCTGCAGCAATTTGTGAAGGAGAGAGATTTATGACAGTCATATTGGGCCCAACATCTGAAGGAGCAAGAGTTGGTTGGGTCTTTGGACGTGTCTGTTTCTTGCTTTTATGGGTATGAAGACGGGAAATGGGGCGTTTCTTGCCATGAACAGAGGGGAGCATAGCAGAAGCTGTAGGGATGGATGAGGCACTGGATACCAAACTACTAGGAGCATGATCATGTCTATGTCCTGCCTCAGTCACGCCAATCTGGGGATCATGAGAAGGGACTCCTATAAGGACCCCCGATGTGGTGCTTGGGATGACTGGTTGGAAACCTGTCTGAGTGGTGCTAGTGAATGCATGGATTTGTGGGTGGTGAGATACAGGGACTAACCCTTTGCCACCAGCCGAAAAATGGACTGAGAGGTGGAGATGCCAGCACTGAGCCCTGTCAAGACAGGAGCACTAGTATTTATGCAACCTGCTCCACCAACAGATGGTGCAATCTGGATCTTTTGAGTTAAACCATTGGGAAGGGTTTGCAATACATAGAGTGGCTGCAGATGCTGATTAAGCACAATCAGTTTCTCTGGGCCAGGCTTTAATTGAGAGGCAGCAGCTTGAACAGCAGAGCTTGCAATTGGAGCAGGACCTGAGCTAACTGTGCCTGCAGGGATAAACTTCTGACTCTGAAGAGGCACAGTGGGCGAGCTAGGTAAACCTGGGGTGCTAGATGTTCTTGTTAGGTCTTGGCTCCTGTCTCTCCAACAGGTGTTACTCCAGGACTTGAATGTGATCACCATCAATGCATGCTGGAATAAAATGTTCTGGAGTCATGTGACCTTCCTGAACCTGGGAATCTCCACATGTGTCCTGTGGGCTTTTATTTGATATAGTAGACCCTGTTCTCTGTTTTTCCCACTTTTTTTCATCTCCTGATTCCTCTGTTGAAAGAGTCAGTATGGTGCGCTCTGAGGTCTCAGAGATAAGTGAGCCATGATTCTGATTATTAACTGTGGGACTTCGAGTTGTTAGCACAGACAGGTCAGAGGGCAGCTCAAGAGGAAGAACATAGGGCTCTTCTACAGCAATTGATGTGTTCACACCACTCTCTACAGGTTCGGCACTAGGCAATGGCTGAGTGAAATCTTCAAACAGCATATCCTTTCTTTGGTTAACGTCAACCCCATAACTCCCATCTAAAGAGAATGGTTCAGTAGATGGAGTTTCTGTCTGCTGCCCTAAAGCCTGCATTGAGGGGGTATTCAGCACAAACTCCATAATATCAGAGGGCAAGATGTTACCACAGTCATCACTGTTGTTGTTATCAGAGTCAGACTTAAGGAGATCTGTTGTGAGTGACAACTGAGAATCGAGAGGGTCCTGCCCCTGTGTTTTCACACTCCCTAATGGAAGACAGTTATCCTTCTGATTTTTACGACTATCACGATGTTACCACCTCCACTTGTGGTATTTTCTGCCCTCTTTTCCTGAATCAACACTCAATTTTTCTGCTCTGCTTTCTCTGCCCTTCCTCTTGTAGAACTTTGTGTGTGGATGAAGTAGCAGCAGTGGTTGTGCTGCTGGTGCTTATACTGACGTCACTCTCAGACCCATCATCCACACCATCCAGCTGACCAATCTGCTGCAATTCCAAATTTTTTTGTTGCAGTTGACACCTCATCATTCTCATCTTCATGGTCCTTTGCCTGATCCTCAAGAACCTGTGGATCTGTGAGCCTCTTCCTAAACACTGATCAATACCAGCAATAGGTGGAAGACCAGAGTTAGGGTTTATGATGGTGCGTGTGAAGTTATAATAGTATGTGTCCTTGTTTGAACCAATGCCTCCTCTTCATCCTCTCCACTGTCTGCTGAGGAAGATGTGCTCATATCATCTGCTCCATCAACTTGTCCTTCAGCTGACCGTTTGCTGCTCCCAGTCCGCTTCACAGAGAATTCCCACTGCTGTAGAAGGGTATGTCTTCCTCACCATATGATGTACACCATAGAAAGGGGTTAGTCCAAAGAACATGTTAGACGTGCACGGGCACTCCGCCTTGGATATCTGCGCTTCGCTGAACCTGCTGAACCATCACTGTCATCCTCACGGTGTTTATCAACACTGCCTTCATCTTCTAAATGATGATCCTCCCTTCATCAGCACACTGGTGGCCCATAAGATGCTCCTCTGAATCATCTGCGTGGATGTGGCTGTCTGACTCTGAGCTCTCCGAGCTTGCAGATGGGGAGAAAACCATTGCTCGAGAGGACCTTCTTTGGGGGCCCTGGCTGCCAGAGGTAACAGAAGTGAATGGGCTTGTGTTAGAGGATATACTGACAGCTTTGGTTCCATTAGGATCCATTTTCGGAGACATTAGAGGCAGCCTCTCTGTGTGTTTCTTTTCAACTGGAGCACCTTCCTTACTTGATTTAGAGTGTACCTGTGATGGTCTAACACCTCTCTCTACTCCTGCTGTTGGCTGAATGGCCTCTACTGCTGAACTATGCTTTTTCTCAAGGCTAAATTCTCTTTGGACTTTAATGGCTTTTCCCCTTCCCTTTGATCAAATTGATTGACTTCCACTGTGCCAGAAACTGTGTTACTGCTCAGTGCTGTGACTTTATTGCTACTGTTGTGTGAAGGTGGACTTTCAGCTTGAGTTTTGACATTACTGCTTTTAGAGTTGCTGTTAAGAACTGGGTTTCTGTTTTGAGGAGTCTTTCTTTTTTTGAAACATCTCTGCTCACATTCATTTTCGCTTTGGAGGGTTTTTCTTTGGTGCTAGAAGTTCCATGAGCAGCAGTCATGGCAGGACCTGGCCTGGAAGCCACGCTTTATGTCCTCCTCCCCAACCTTGGCACCAGATGTCCACAGAGGCTTCACTGCAGCTGCGGGAGCTGGGCCAGACACACAATCAAGGGACTTCCTACCTCCACTTTTATTGTAAACCGACTGAGGCAACCCAGTATTTCCTGTGTCGTTTGATGCAGCCACAGGTGTCACATTTCCTTCCTTAACAGGATTAGCTTTGTCTTTTGGAAGAGTGGCAAGTGGATGACTGGATGAAAAAGTGACTCAGCTGGAAGGTCAGTATCTTTTGTGGCTTGTTTCCCTTTCTCAGTTCTCAGACTGCCACTTCCTCTCTGATGTCCTGTCAAAATTGCAGTTCCAAGAGGTGGTGACACCTGACTTACACTAGCTGGTTGTAATGATTTCAAATTCTCACCTTCGGACTGCTTTTTGGTTACGCCTTTGCTACCATCTATTAATTCTGTACAACCAAAACTAAGGCGACGCTGTGGCCACTGTTTATTGCATTAGTCTCTCGACTGCGAGACCTTTCTCCAGATGGTGCTCTTATTTTTTCCATGTCCCCGGCTAGAGGTCCTTAGGGGTTGTAGACAGGGAGGTGGCAGATGAATTACTTGTCTGACCAAATACTTGTCTGACCAAGTCCTCCTCCACTGCCTTGGAGGGAGGAAACCTTTTGCCTTGTTGGTTGAGGGAAAATAGAGGAGGTGCTGTCGACGAGATCCGATGCTTTGCAGATTTGAGCTTAGCAAAGGGTCCCCCACAGTCACAATCTCATGAGTTGACTGGTAAAACCATCTAATGAGAAAAACAAAATTTGAAAAAAAAAAAAATCACTATAGCTTTTAAAGTCGTTTATTTCAGGAAAATTTAAAATATATGTATTTATGTAACTAATACCTGGGGAGGGAAGTGGCCTGGTAGCAGAAGAACGATGACATGGTGGGTAGCTGGGGTGTCTATTTCTAAACAAACCCTTGGTTTTGGCATGGAAGGCACATTCTGCAGATTTGTGGAATCTGTGGGTCCAGGCAAAGCAACATCCACTTCAGCTGAAATGTTAAAAAAGGATAAATCTTTAAAGATCCTAGCAAATGTTAGAATCAGGACCATAAAATGCCTATTGAATCTTTTTACCTGATACAGGTGGAAGACTATGAGCCACTGTGTGGTTCTCCTCTTGAACCGACGTGATGTTATTAATATTTTCTGTCAAGATTGTCGGCTCACCAGAATTCTACATTTATAGACACAACGCTATGGGCATCTAAAGTACTCAGTACACCCTTGAGCATCTGGGTAAACAGAACAAGATATTAGATGAATTGGCCATTTTTCACCGAATAATTACTGAACACTTAATTTCACAAACTTACTGGTATCCCACAGGAAACAGCTTCTTCTCACAATCTGATATTTCAGCTAGCATACCAAGACAGTCAACGGTCATAGATCCTGTACCAAAAAAAGGACATTTAATTTTGGTGATGTGTTGGTTCAAATACTTATCAATGGGACATCCTAAGACATACAGACCTATCATCATGTGGATGTTGTTTGGTTCAAGCCCATTAATAAACTTCTTTCTCAGACTGATTCCCTCAAAGTCTACAAGGACCCTCCGAGTCACTTCAAAGCCTGACTCTGGCACCACCTGTAAGATAGGTTGTTACTTGCAGTCAACCTGACACCACGCAACACAGACATAAAATCATTAGTTAAAACAAGGTCCCTTACAATGCCATAGAAGAATCATTTTTGGCTTAATCTTATGAGATTCAGCTTTGAATCCGTAAAAACTACTCATAAATTATGAATATGTGCATAAGTGACAACCACTATATAATTGTGATCACAGAGTATGATTTAAGTCTTATGAAAGGTGTTGGTGTCTCAACTTATTTAAAGGGCAGGAAACTTTAAAACTATCAGCTTTACATAGGATCTACGCCCAGAAAAGCAAGAACAACTCCTTTACACAGATCCCTGCACACGCACATGAGAGAGGCTGATTCACTCATGCTGACTTGAAATTATAGAATTACTCAGTTGTGAATATTGTTACACCCCTAGTGAAGAACCTTTATTGTTAACAGTGTGACTTACTGATGCAAGACATCATCCCTTACCTCTCCCTTTATCAGAGCTCTATGACGGTGACAGTAAACTTTGTTGTCTTCTAAAGGCACACTGCTGCTGCCGTGAACACATGAAGTGGTAGTTACTACTGCAGGAGTCTGGCAACAACTCACAGTGGCTCCCGAGCTTGTGACAACTCTCACATCGCTGTGAAAACAAGCATGATTGCAGTCTATTGCAATTGTCGGAAAAGAAAGAGAAAAACTAGTTGCGAAAAACATTTTTAGTATCATTTGTAATAAAGAATACTGTAAATGGCATATTATAGCACTTCAATTCAATGTACAAACATGACACATGGCATATTGTGTACCAGCTGTTTGCCTCAGCTGACAGCCATATGGACGTTTTTGAGAGAACCATCAACATCCTCAAACACCTCTGATGACCACAGTGCACAATTTACATGGGTCCACTCATTCTGGCCAATATGAAGCAATCTCCCACAGTCCTGGAAAAATACAATAAAGTACTAATAAAAAAAGTACAATAATCAGCCCACATCTTTACTTTGTAAAGTATTTTTCTGGTGTTTGATGACTCACGTTTGTGTTCGCATTTCGGTAATTCAGACAAAGGCACACCGCCTGTCGCCACCAACACCAGTGGGGGAGGCGCACAGGGCTGTCTTCATGACTCAGGTCTGAACACAATACTATCATAATTTTTCTCTTAAACATCTCTGTTTAGACTGAAAAATGTCCAAAACATAAATTGTATTCCACTGAAACAATACTTAAAGGACTTAAAATGAGCTTTTACCATGGGTAAGCTTGGGGAGTGGAGGTGGGGGTGGGGTGGAGCTGGCGAGTCCGGCTCTCCAGGGGCTTTAGGCCGGGGAGCAGGAATGATCTTTTCATGAGCAGAGGTTGCTCAGCCTGGCTCTCTCCCTCCTCTCTTGCCACTGGGCATAATTGTGATCCAAAGAAGGGGGCAGCACAGCATTGGGAAGCAGTCCACTACTGCAAATGACAGAAACCTGACACGTGAAGTTATCCATGGCTTTGATATGTAATATTAGTGTTCGATAACTTCATTCACATATCAGGTTATCTGTATAGAGCAATATTCAAAGAACAATTGATTTAGATAAATAGATTCTTGTGCCATACAGTATAAACAAAAGCTTATAATCTCACTTGTAAAAGAAAGTAATGATAATCGCTGCCTTCTATTTAAAGAGCATTTAATCAGGCATCTATGGAAATATAAAACACTTTGTACTGTTCTAATAATTCATGATAACAAATGAAGTCTACAAACAAATAAACCAAAGACTGACCGCAAGACTTGTGAAAACACCCATGTGAAACGTGACACTGCCCCACAACCTCAAACAATAGAATTAGACCATACAAGCTGTATGCCTGTGGAGTGATACTTCTGCTCTAGAGTACATAGCTACAATAGACAGACACCTGACCGTGAGCTTTCCATGTTCAGACCTTATTAGCTTAACTAGCCTTACTATTCAGGTCAACAACGTTTTTTAAATTTCCATTTGTTTTAGAAATTTTAAATGCAACATTTTAAATTGTGTACCAAAATGTTGAAAGTCAAAATGAAAACAGCACACAAATTGAAAGGCAGTTGGAGATACACAGGGGAAAACTCACTTGGGAGAGATTTTGTGCGTTTCCCAGAACTTGGACTCTTTACTCTGAACCACGGAAAATCCGCTCCATTTGCTGTAAACAATAACAGTGACAGTGCCATCAGCAATAATAGTGTAGAATTGTGAGATGTTCCATTTGGATTTGTGTGTCCACTAGTTCTATCTCACCCTAATAAAGAAGGACTTGATCATGCTGTTGGCCTTCCTGTCTCAATCTGACCTCCATCTAAATTGAAAGCTGACTGGATAATTCTCACAATGTCATCACTGAACTCCAACTGAAACAGAGGAGCAGATAGTGGAGCAGAAAATTACACCTCTCATGCATGTGACCAGTATCAGATTTCCACTGGTGTTACTGTAGCTCAACTGATTGTGTTAGCGTGAAAAGGTTGTGGGTTCCATTCCCAGTGAACACACTGATTAAAATGTACAGATTAAATGCACTGATTAAAGCCGTAGCTCACTTTATATAAAAGCATCTGCCAAATTCATAAATGCAAACCGCACTGCAGGATCAAAAGCAATAGACAATCTTTCAATCTTTTCAACACAGATACAACCTTGTTGCTATATGCATTCAAAAGAAAGTATTTAAAAATTCTTACAACAGATTTATAGCATCCTGAATCTATTTCCAAGACTCCAAATCGAGAGGCCAATCATTTGGTGGCGACACTTGTAGCACAGGAGGGTCAGGACCCTCGGGGAACGGCGTGAGGGAAGGTCTCTTCTGTCTCTGGGTTCAGTTCAGGTGGTTTCATAACCGCCTGGGACAAACAAGATAATGTCATCAGTTAGCAATACAGTCAAAAGGCTATCGAGAACATCTTCATTTGGTTCTCTTTAGTGGATGGAAGCTCACCTGTCTATAGCGAAGCAGATGAGTAGATGTGCGGAGTTGAGCAGGGCGGTGAGAACCTGACGCATGGATTTCTGAATTTCTTTCTCCAGGACATCGCGCCACTCTGCGGGCTGGTGCTCAGAGCAGTTTATGCAGGTGTAGGCTGTGTTCTCAGGCAGGTTAGACAAGACCTCATACATGTCATCTAAATATAAGGCAGGTGTTAAGACTAGGGGCATTTGGTTCTGTCTCCAAAGCTATGAGTAGTTATAATCAACCACATGCAAGGATAAGCCTGAGTAAACAATATTTACCATTTACCATAAAGGTCATGGTATCCTGTACTGTCATGTGACAAAGATTAGAGTAATCTGGAAAAACGGCAACTAACCGGTTAAACGTTCGCATTTGGCATGAACCCAGCGATCACACTTCCTGCACGTCATCATTTTGCTTTCATAGTCATCGTCTTCATAGCACTTATTACAAAGTGGGCAGAAGTTACCTGGGAGGCAGAAATGATTGATTGCACACAGTTTACCCAATACATACAATAAATTACAAGGAGGATCATTACTGACCTTTAGCAATGAGTTTGGCACAGTCATGACACAAAGAGAAGTCATGTGACCACTGGGCATCCCAAGTCTTCCCTGGTTTAGTGGTCCCACAGCTTTTACAACGCACACATTTGGTGCATATCTGCGGCAGAGGGGAAAATAATTATGGGCAAATACTGCAAAAAAAAAAACAAAAAAAAACACAGATGTTACAGACATCTAAGGTTGAATGTGTGTGTGTATACCCAGACTCGTTTCTTCTTGGTGGGTCTGGTAGGGTGGTTGGGTCCCAGGCACTCAGGGTGATAGCTGTTTCGGCACTTGTCACACTCCAGTAGTTGCTAGATGATGTTAAGGATAAAATTTTTAATTGGGGTGCATGTCAGATGGTTCTTTTACATCAATTTTTAAAGGTTTTGAGACAGTCTCGTTAGGATAAAATAAGCTGAACCTTGCAAATTGTTTTCCATTGCAACCCAGTAATAAAGTGTACAAAAAGAAAATGATAATTCCAGAGAACAGACATGTCTTTGATTTTCATAAGGAGGTATTTTTTTAGCAGCACATACCAAATGAGGACATTTATCAGGATGTTGTTAAAAATGTAGCCACAAAATTTGAGACGGGAAAATATCCGAGATCCAAGCTGACTCATGCTTTAAATATTACATTTTTCCATTATTCGTTAACCATTCCATCAGAATGCATCACACCCTTATATAACTAGTATAACAAAGAGTTGTATTGTGTGCCCATCATAACAAAAACACAGAACTATTTAACAATCATGACATAAATCTGTGGCATAATATACTTGTCAAAACTTTTCTTTATATCTGAAGGTTCTGCTTAAATCGGTTATGCTAATGTTGGAAGCATTTTACAATTCCAATGCTAAGAGCATCTCAGACAGTCTCAGACACAGGCTTTGATTTATTATATTAAAGATTCTTTACATCAGAGCTTTGAAGTCTACTTGAATGGCATTTTCTTCAGTAGTCTCACTCAGAAAAATGTAAAGTCTATTTATTAAAGTCTATTATAGCTATTTATAATACATAATTATCCGTTTCTCCGATCAACATGGAATCACAACAGAACTATTACTTTGGTTTTCTGATACTTCCGCCACAGACATGGCAAAAGCGGCAACGGGCGGCAACACCAGTTTTCCCACTGTTCCTCATGGGGGCGCTCTGTCTCTCCCAAGCAGAAAAGGTGGAATGGTTCACAACAAACCTGACAGAAAACAAACTAAAGACAACAAGCCATAAGTACACATCCCCACTCACGGTGTGTGCTTTCTTTCGGCACAAATCAAAAATGTGACGGCCTACCTCTACGTTACCGCTGCTGGCACAGAGAAAGCACACCACCCGTGGGGTGATTGGCACAGAGGTGAGAATGCTGAGCCCACCCATCTCCCACACATTCTCAATGTCATAGTCCTCCTTGAAATCCACTCTGATTCGATGCACTCCATCGCAGGGCGCTTTCTGCTCGGCCGTGCCCCCAGTCGAGGGAGTGCGCTGGGAGTTTAAAGTACTGCTGTCAGGTTTGGTGTGTATCTGTTGAGAAAAGAGACAAACCTTCTAAAAATGTTTTGTGCATAAAAATCCAAAAATGAAAGACCTAAAAGCTCTGCTTGCCTTCTCTTTTGGTTTAGGCTTGGGTGGTTGAATACATCGAGTGGTCTGCTTCTTTTGCTTTGTTTCAGATGCTAAAATGTGAAACATGATTTTAAAACAGAGGGTCAGAGGAGGGTAAGAGGTTCTTAAGACAAAATGTTTAATGCTCTCGTCCTTTTTAGAGTCGCTTTGGATAAAACTCTGCTAATGTATAACTGTAAATGTAAACAAAAACTATACTTAAGTTAATTTAAGTATAATACATCATACATACAGTGCACCTCTTGGCTTTTCCTTACTTGTGTCTGTGGCAGAGCTGGATTGATTCTGCTGCTGAGATTTCTTCTTGAGCTCATTGGACTGGGACTTTGCAAGGCCTTCCTTTTTTGCTGCCACTTGACTACTTTGTTGCTGCAAGGGCGGCTGGAATTGTGCTGGTGGAGAAGATGGGGCAGCATGCAGAGAAGTGGCTGAAGGGCTGGCCTGATGCTTCCGTTCTTTTCTCAAAGCTGAGCTTAAAGGGGCCTGAGAATGCTTGGGATCGTCAGAAGGACTAGAGAGCGGAGGGTGCTTTGGGGAGGAGGGTGGTGAGGATGGTGATGTAGGCTCTGTCTGCTTTTGTTTGTCCCTCTTCCTGGACAGGTGGTGGAGTTTCGCTTTTCTTACGAGGCGAGTCATCCTTTTGTAGGAAGGTCTGGTTTGGGGCTTGCTTCAGAACACTGCGATTTGTGATGTGCATCCTTTTTTTCAGACAATTTATTTCTCTTCTTTTCTTTTTTACCTGTAGTTGATGCAAAAGGATAATTAACTGATAAATACCAAAGTTAATAGCATCTCCAGCTTTTAAAATTGCAATTACAGAAAAAATTACCTTTGCTTGCTTCTGAAGGAACTTTGACGGCATCCACTGCAAGTTCTGACATTTCCTTATTCTGTGACAAAACAAGCACATACATGTTACAGCCTTCTGGAAACTACACTTTGAGGAGTAAAGCTTTTGAAACTGTAGTTACCAGTGCATACAACTTTCACACTTACTTGCAACATTGCTTTTTAATATTGCGTCCCCAAATTTGGGCTTATCCAGGCAGTTAGTGCAGACCCCACAGTCATTTGGGACCTGGCAGCCTGGACACTGCCCGCAGCGAGAGCGCCGGCCCTTTCTGGGTGGAGCCTCCTGGACCGTTTTCTGCCTTGTTACTGGCTTAATGGGAGGTGTGGGTGGCTCCGCCTCCTCTGACTCCCGCCACTGAAGATTTGTCTATTAAAGTGCATCATTAACACATCATTAACTTTGAGTAAAGGCAATAACACTTTTCTTACCAATCAAATTGTTTTCTCACCATCATTTCCCAAGGAAGACAAGATCTTTCTCTCTCCTCCCATGGCAAGGCACTAATGGTAGGCATATCATCTGGGAACACAGCACGGTTGCGACCCAGAGCTACAGCTGCACGACGACACACATGCTTTATGCGTGGACCACTTAACTGATGTCTCTGAGGAGTCACTCTCCTGACCCTGAATAAGACAAAAGAGAAATGGAAACTGCTTTGTGTCTAATTCTTTTTTACAGACCAAGAAACAAGAAATAACAGTTATGAGGAAAATACCTGCAATTTGGGCTGATTGCCAGATTGTAACTCTCTCTTCTCTATCTTATTGAGCTGAGCTTTAGCCTTTCTCAGCAGTCCTACAACACGTCTGTTTGTGACTGGCTGTTTCTCAGCACGATCCAACATGAAGCCCAGCGATGAGGTTGCAGGGGGCTTTCCCAACTGCCCTGTCTGGGTAGGAGCACTTAACCTTTCCTTGTCCTTCTCCCTCTCTAGTCCCTCTGTTTCAACACTTTTCTCAGAAGGTCTGCCTTTTTTTGGAAGACGACCCTTGGAAGGCAAAGCCCCAGCTGGTTGCACTGCTGCAGAGTCACTTGGAGAGGCCTCTGCACCAGAGTCACCTGTGACTGACTTCTTTCGACCATGTGTTTTTTTCTGGGCAAAGACTCTTCAATATCCCTTGCCTCTGCCATAAAGAGGCTAGATGTAGAATTGGGGGAAACCTCTGATGAAAGGTTCTTCCCTCTTTTATCCCAATCCTTCCTTCCATCTCTTTTGTTTTCTTTTTCACGTTCTCTACTCTTCTCAGACTCCCTGTCCTTCTCCTTTGGACCCATGTCTTTTGTAGTAGAAACACTACGTTCCCTTCCTGCTTTTCCAGTAACTCCAGAAGCTTGAGGACTGGGTGTAAAAAATGGAAAGAGCTGTGAACTACCAGAACTACTACTCACACCGAGACCCTTGGCTGCTCGTCGCCCTTCTGAAACCCCATGGCTTGGTAAACCAATGGAGCCTGATGGAAAGCTGCTGAAAGCTTGAGTTAAGGCACTAGCAGCAAGTGGACTGACTGCGACTCCAGGCAATGGGCTGGAATTTCCAGTCACACTTTTGGGAACAGAACTGTTCAACATGGATTGTTCAGAGGTGATTTTCCCTGTTTGACCTCCTGACTGACTGCTCCTGGTAGTCATTGAATGTGAGGGTGACCTTGGTTGTCCACGGGAGAACTTAGACCCCTTCCTCTTTTTTGTTTGATGTCGGTGAGGCCTGAAGAGGGGACAGGGAGCCAGGACTGCTACCAGAGGAGGATGGGATGGTGACTGACTCAAAGATGCGGGAGTGGGCTGCACTTGGAGTGAAAAGAGGGGGGCGCAGTAGAGGGCTGCGCTTTTGGAGTGGTGTATCAAACCGTGATGAAGGATGCTGGTGGTGATTGTGGCGATGATGATGCAGGGGGAGAAAAGCCTGGTACCAGTACCAGCCCCAGCTGCAGCAACTGGTGCAGGGAATCCTCCTGGTGCAACGCCACCTCCGCTAGACCCTGCAGGCATGAGCCCCACGTCTTCAGCAGTGAGTGGTGGAGGACGAAAGTTGTCAAATGTGGGCTTGCGAATAAGGCCCTCCTTTGCATACTTGGCGGAGGAGAAGTATTTACTTTCTGCAGATGACAATGACGTCCAGCGGAAAGTGGGCTCCGTAATATGGAGCGACGTTTGTCATGAGAGCTGGAGAGAATTGGAGGGGTGGGCAGAAAGGGGGCAACTGAATGTGGCATCATCCATGAAGAATGGGAGTGATGCTCAGCTGTATTGGCTGAAGCTGCCTGGGGAGGCTGAGGAGCGCTGAGAAGAGGAGGTGGTGGTGGAGAGGAGGAGGAGGATGCTGTAGAAGAGGCTTGTTGAGATACAGGCTGTGAAACGGAGGACATCAAAACCCCAGTGGCTGGGCTGATGATGGTCTGTTTCCTTCCACTTATCAGGCTGCCCCTACCTCGTGCCACCAAGGCCCCCTCCTGTGACCTGACCCCTGCGACCCCGCCTGCTGTGTGGAATCAGCACTACATGCTCTGGCTCAGATGGTGGTGATGGCGGGTGCATGCTGGCCTCAGCCTCTCCCTGAAAGGCAGGGGAATGATCAGGTTCTTCTGAGAGGGCCTGGGTGCCCTCAGAGACCTGCGAGTCACAGGAAGAGTCGTCAAGACTTGGGCTGCTGGAGCGAGACGACTCACCGGAGGAGAGCTGAGAGGAATGCTGCGAAACAGCGCTGGAGCCACATGAGGCTGCGCTGCTACTGAAACGTCTATTGCTAGCACTGTTGTTGCAGCTGCTGTTAAGGAGATTAGCTGCAATGGCAGTGGCACTGGCAGTCGAGACAGGAGGTGGTGGAGGAGGGGTAATGTCAACACAAGGCCCCACCCCTGGCGTGGCAGCAGTTCCACATGTGACCGGAGCCGTGGAAACAAGTGCAGGGGCAGATGATGTTATGGGTTGGGGTGCCGAGGCAGATGTCGCAGAGTCCAGTCTTGCTATTTTCATGTGTGGTGGTGGAGTGCTGAAGCTGGTCTCATCCTGAATGAACCGCTTTGGAGTCTTGATGATGCGCAAAGACACTGTGCTTACAACAGGCATGATAAATTGCCTGATATTCGTTAGCTGTGTTCGCCTCCTGTGCCTCCCACCTTCAAGACCTCCCTGGGTGCCTATAGCCTCTTTCCCCAATAGTTTCTTTTTCTGTGCTCCCTTTTTTGCCCGCTGCAGTAGCTGCTTTGCAATGGTGGCATCAGTGCGTTTGGAGGGCGGGACAACACGCACAGGCTTGATATGACGAGGGCTCTGGCGTAATCCCAATGGCCTCCCAAGTTTAGAAGGCGTTATGGGGTTGACTGTTGCAGGAGAGTCATGGGGATCTGGGCTAGTGTGTTCATCAGCAGTATGAGAAGCCCTGAGCTTGAGATCATGTGGAGTGCTGGGACCCAAATCTTGTACCCGACGAACCCTGAAGGCCTTATATTTACCAGTCCCAGGTGCTGTGGAGGACAACTCCTGGACCAAGGAGGCATTAGCAGCCCGAGCAGCAGCAGCAGCAGCAGCCTCAGCTTTGAGGCGTTCAGCAGAAGGTGGTCTGCCCCGTTTCCGTTTTTGCACACCAGGAACTGGGACACCCTTCCTAACAATGGTCTTCAGCCTAGACTTCAGTGGGTTCAGTTTGACATCCCGCAGTCTTTTCAGTTTGGTCACCTTGGACTCCCGGCTGATTCTGTGAAGCTTTGCCTCAGATCCCTGATGCTGCCCAGACCCAAGCAGAAGTTGCCTTTTCTCCTGGTCTTCGTTGTCCACAATGTCCTTGTGATGTGTGGGACTAAAGCTGCATTCCTGTGATGCGTCCCGACCATTTTCAGGCAGTGCATGGGTGCTTTGTTGCCAGCTCCTCTGGCTGGAAGAAGCAGGAGGACGGCCTCTTTTTCTTTCTCCAGAGCCAGGGGGTCTCCCTGGTGGTCGTTTTACCTTCTCTGTAGTGACAGGCAAAGAGGCTGTCTCAACACCTGGGCCAATCCTATGTGCAGCCAGAGCTCTTGGAGGACGTCCTCTGGGCTTCTTTTCTGGTGTTTCAGGACCTGACAAAAAACAAAGCATTTCTAAAGTCTGAGAAAATGAGAAACTTGCATATTCAAGCAAAGCTTTTTATTTTTTTACATCTTAATTACAGTTACCCAACAAAAAAAAACAATCCAATAAAAAAAATAAGAAAATATATGGGTGTTCTACAACACATTAAGAGCTTATTATAGAGAATTAAGAAAGACATGGAATAAGAGTTGTAAAAGGTACTTCACCTATTAATGTCTTTCCTGGGCTTTGTATTCTTCTGTTGTCAATGACGGGGTCAAAGCCTCCAAATTCTTCCTATAGACATAGAAATGAAAATTGATTCATTGTACTTTTCAATATGGGTCATTGTATGCAACAAAACAAACTTTTTTTTTTTAAATACATGCCCCTAAACCATAAATCTTGCTTGTGTACATGTGTACTGACTCATTCCATTTTTTTAATAACATTCCTTTCTTGTAATTGAGAAAAGGTTTAGGCCAGAAGAGCAGTCATAATGTTAGTGATTCTCATTCGGAAACCATCTACCTGCAACTATTGCTTGCAGCTTAAGAGTCAAATGCAGAAAGAGAGGAAAAACTTTCAGTCATTGTCGATAGTAAATGTTTGGAGGACAGCTCAACTGACAAAGCAGAGGAGTTATGTTCCCACCCTGTGTGTTTGAATTACAATGTTAATATTTATTTTCATACCCTCTACTCCTGGAAGCATGTTTCATTCATTGGTTTAAAGCATTGTTTTTCCGCCATCTGTTCAAAACAACACCTGACAAAGCTTTAACATGACCCTTGTAATACAAATCCATTATCATCTTTGCATCTGTAGTAAAGACACCAGGCTCAGCTCAGCAACATAATACCACCTAATGAATACAGTGACCAGAAATCTTCACATACGGTCTACTGTATAAGATTTGGCTGCAATCTAAATAAAAAAACTTTACAACACAACATTACAACATTAACTTTTAAAACACAACATTACACTTACACTTTTCAGTAGTACAGCTTGGGAGCTACTTGGGAGCAGACAACAGACTTCTAATGTTCCAAAGCTGGCGAACCATCTCTCTTTTCCACCATGTATTTAAAAACGTATCAGAAACATCTGTGCTGTCTATTGAGGGCACCTCCTGCTGAGTTGACCAGTTCCCTCATTTCCACTTAGGTATCCTTAGCAGCTGCTGTTGCTAGGCTGCATGATATCAGCACTGATCTCACTGTCAGGACATCTGTTGCAATGGCCATATCGCCTGACAAATGCTCTACCTTGCTCAATCAAATAGGCTAAGCTTTGCAGACGTCCTGTGATAGGATTTTATAAAGCTCCAGGCTTTTATGATAGCCCTGTGCTTATCTTACACCTGACATAAGGGGTACAAGGGAGGAATGCTGATTACATGGGCCATTTCGGCTCTTGTCTTCCTGATCTAATTCTGTCACAACATTTTAGGTAGGCCATAAATCCAAATCCATTTTTGAGTCAACTTAAACACTTCATATCCCTTCAAGTCAGCCATATTTCCCACATTCATCAGATTTTTCAACAGGCTTACAGTGCAGATGATTACTGTAATTACCGTCTGTTCTGCAGCTGGGTCCACTACGCTTTATGTTGTGATAAAAACGTCTCACTGAAATGTCCTTGGTGTGAATTAAGTTGTTCTCACAAGGATACAGATTAAGAGAAGGCATATTTTTTGTGTGTGGCCAGTTAAACAGAGCATTTAACAGGGTTTTATATCAAAGGATTTCTTAACTTAAGTGTATAAAACAAAATTCCCGGTGACTTCTCAACTATGCCCACAATGGAAACCTAGACATATTCAAAACTGACTACTGAGTTGCCTGGATGATAATTAGATTTATTAGTCAAATGGAAGCTTATAAATTTAGGCTGGTTTCAGGTTCACCTGACCACAGCAGGATGTGCTTGTTGGTGGGAGGGCATTTACATAACATCACCTGACCCCTACAGGATGTGTTTTAAAAACGGCTAGATGGAGTGCAACAGAACGGAGAAAAGTGTTTTGCAGCATTCAACAAAGAAAGCAAAATCGACACAAAGGCCTAATACATCCATCTGCATTGCTAACAATAAATAACAAACCTAGTCGATCACTGTAAAGGACTAGACAGTTGTTGAATGTGACCCTGACCCTTTTCTTTTCTCAACAAATCATCAGAAAATAGCAAGTAACATGGAGCATTATTAACAAAGACGTGCCACTGTGTTTATCCTTTGGTACATGTTAAACTATGCTTAGTACTAACAGCTACAAAAAATAAGTGGGGCTGCGTTAAAAAATTTCACTATGCACTACACCCTACCTCTCAAAAGATGATTAATGTCCGTAAGTTCCTTAAACAGCCTATTTTGTTGATTTTCAAGCCTTTGGGGGTTCATTTCATTTCCTTTATTTATAGCAGCATGTGGGGCTGCTGCTTAATTCCCTTCAGTCCACTTTGTAGAACAGATGCCAGAGACTGCACACAAACAACTCAAAAATATATTTATATTACTAACAACTCCCCATTCAGCTTTAATTTGAATGGAAATGAAGTTCTGCTGGGAAGCACAAAGGACAAAAAATGAAACGCAAGTTTGTGTCTTTAAACATGACAATACCAGTCCCTCATTCAGGTAAGGTTGAAATAACAGGCATAATAATCCAAAGACGGTGTTTACAGTTCATTAATAGAGCTTTTGTCTTTAATGTTCTCCTCCAGGTCTAAGACTTAAAGCTACCAGAGAAGCGATGACTTCATTTCAGCTCTGCTGCTGAGCTGAAGGTGACAGAGTATTAGAAAGCTGCGAGCACTGGAGCTCAAAGTCAGTGCGACACCATGAGTAGTTCTCAATGACAGCACAACTCTGCCTCAGGCACTCAAGCACACACATGCACGCACGCGCACACACGCGCTGCAAGCTCGCACACTCTCCTCCACCTTGAAGATGTAAACAACATCCCAACACAAGAGGAAAGGGGGAGGGTTGGGGTACAGAGCATCCTCCTGACCATAAAAACATGATGAGAAGATGCAGAGTGATGAAAGACTCGGTGGCTGACAAGCACACATGAAAAGCTAATCTAAACAACACACCCACGCACTACAAGTTCCCTGATGATCAGCTCTGGCAAAGCTGTTCAATCAACACCCACGACGGACACGGAGGGGGAGCGGCGATACTGGGCTCGGAAAGTGACACACGGATCGCCAAGACGCCGAGCACCTGCTGCCACTGAAGGATAGGGGAGGAGGGACAGTGGCAGAAGAGTGTGTGACAAAAACACTATGTTACTCTCCATTTCCTTTATTTGGGTTCTTTGTTTGTTTTTCTTCCAAACCACCGGCAAAGAGTGTCATATGTCTGAAGAGGAAAAATAAAGCACTGACTTAAAAAATCACTCTTACAATTAATAAGCTGGCCCAGACAGAATCTGCAGACTTATTTATTTTGTATATGCACTTTCTACGCTTTTTTTTGTTGGGGGGGATGTAATGGGGCATGGTAGAAACAGGTTAAATGGAGCAGAGAGTATGAAATTGATATCTGAAGCTGGAACTATAATCAAATGAACCAAAATATTGAATAAACAAACATGTAAACATGTTTGTGTATGCAGCTCTGAGGAAATCTGCAAGAGTTCGTGCAAGAGTTCATGCAGCTTCCGTGTGGGCCTGGCTATGAGACACAAAATAGGTTATAGTGGAAAGACTGATACCAAAAACATTCACACATATTACCTGAACCACATGTGGAAGGACAGAATCAAAACAACATGGCTACTTCTAAAAGCAGCAGATAAATAATACTGTGCCAACTCTTAGTTTCTGTAAAAAAAAAAAAAAAAGGTAAGCAAACAGACTATTTGTTTACATAAACTGACTACATCCTGGTCTGAGCAGATGGTCACAAATACAAGAAAGTCGCTCAACATGGCATCAGCTACAGTTAGCTTAAGAACAGGGCATAAACTGGCAAGCAGACCACAACCTGGCAACTCTCCCCCCCAGAAAGGGACATAATTGCAGTACTGTGTGTGTGGCCACTAAACACAAGAAACACACACACAGCCCTATAATCACAGTAAGCCAACCTATCCACATCAAGAATTGTAACTGATTATCATCTCCAAGCCCCAGGATATGTGATAGCGAGGACTTTCACGAATTCACTGAATGTACATTTCACAACCAACATGAAATTTTCAACATGAAAAAACAGCTAAAGCATCACATCTCTACAAACTCACAATGCAGAAACAACATTTTAAATGAAAAGGGTGTTAAATACAATAACCACTAATTCAATTCATATTTGAACATAAAAAACATTTGAATATTCAGATTCTTCACTTGCCGCCAAAATTGGACTTTACAGCTCAAAACAAAAGCAGCAGCTCTGTCTGTCTGACCAGAAGAAAACGCACTTTACATGGTCACATATGAGAAAGCACTCAGGTTGTCTCAAAACCCCCAGCAAAATAAAATAAAAAAAAAAACATGAAAATGTTGGGAACCCCCTATAATTTGAGCCTTTGATTATTCAGCTCTTTTCAAACACAAAAGGCATTTGGAGAAATTTCCCTTCATGTTATGCAGATCTAATTCTCTGATGTTGCTCGTGCACCCACATTCAAAGCACCCAAAACTGAGAGTTCTGAAACAACATGTTCCAACACCTCACACCCACACTAACCAGGAGCCACGGCTTTAAGATACAGGCCTGATATAAACAAAGATGCGCCTCCTGCAAGGTGTAATGAGAGACATAAATTCTGAGTGAATTGCTCCATGCGCTCAATGGCTGCTGCTGCTGCTCCCCCAGACCAAAACGCAGGCGGCAAAACCCCCGCCTGCCTACAAAAGCAGAATAAAGCCATGGATGGGACTGCCTGTGTCTAATTCCTCCCAGTGCTGTCCCAGGGGGAGGAGGGCTCGCTCTTCACCCTTTGATTTCCACGTCTGTGCTCTTTCAGCCGCCTGCACTCTTAAAGGCTGAAATAAAAGCAGACACAAAGCTTCCTGCTATGATCCACACGCTGTCTAGCAGACAGGGCCCTCTTCAGATAAATAGGCCAAACACCTGCTGGACTTCTTCCTCCGTATAGGCTACGCCATTCATTGGAAACCAGTGGAGCAAAGCATTCATTTGCTGTATCCATTCAACTGCACTTTTGTATGAGGCCTTGATATTGATCCTCATCCTGCTCCTGTAAGCGGGGCTTTACTCTGGACATTAAAAGGCAAGCCAAATGGTGGCCCTACAAAGAAACAGATGAATGGGGACACCTCCTGAAAGTAACAGTTGTCTAGCAAACAGCCACACACTTTTATTTGCACTTCAGATTTCGAGGGCAAGGGGAAAAATAACAAATCAAACATGGTTTAGAAGATCAAAGCAAAGCCACATACTATTTGGGAGCTGCAAGAAATCACACACAAGCAATACCTCTATGTAAACATTTTAAGCCATCCAAATGGGTTAATGAAGTAGTCTAAGAGGCAGCCATCAGAAATGAAATCCTATTGGGGCCCTGTGGGCCCGTGCTGTTGTATTTGGGTCTGATGGGAAGGAGGGGCAGCGACTTCTGTTTACTGAGCATGCTGCTGGCCTTAGGCTGCTCTGTGAGCTCAGCAGGCTGTGATGAACCAGAACAATCCTACCCAGGCACAACATCCCCTCTGAATGAAACTACAATGCTGTGTCCGCATCTCGCATGAGCTGCAAGCTCCACAGGGATTTTAGCCGTCTGTCTGCCTCACGCGTTGCATATACATTTCACAAACGTTTTCAATCTTTTTACCTTGAGCACTCTTCAAAAGGCTGCATGTATCCTAATACAAACACATTCAATTAAAACAAATCTGAACATTTCGAAGTGGTCCTTTTACAAACTACTCCTTAACACGTACAAAGGACACTTAAAAATACAGTAAGATAAAGCAGCTCAATAAAAGCAACAAGACGGTGATTTATTCGGACCCAAAGCACATCGTGTCCGCACAACATCAGCTGGAGCAATTAACTATACGTATTTTATCTATCCTATAAGGCAGTGGAGTAAACATGGCGAATATACTGTACAGCCAGTGAAAACAGCAAGTCTCAAACAAATCTGCGACACGTTTTCAAACGCGCCGTTCCCGGCAGATCGCAGTACGTTAACCGTAGAATCAAGCGCTATTTGCATGTTTCGGATTCGCGCCGCTCTCGTTTTGATCTCCCCGCGTTTCCGATGCGCAGGGTTTCTTCCTCCCACCGTCCCGCTACTCGCACCGAGAAAGGAAGATGGTAGTTTGTCACAGTACACACCCCCACACATAACAACCTTCGTCAAACGCCGTCTTTTATTGCAGGCGCCTTTGCACCGCTTAAAGCGCTGCATTTGGCGCGCCTCCGATCCGACACATGGTCTCCAAAGCATCGGCGATGCTCTGCGCACGGATCAGTTGATTGTAGTTAGAAGATGACATTTGGTCTGAATGCATTCTGCTACTACGCAATATGTGAGAGGGGAAAAACATGTCCACCTCCCATTTTCCCGTGCATCATCGGGTGCTAACGGGCTAACACTTATTAGCCAACCACCTTTCGAAGGTGAAGGAGATTCAATAAAAAAAGGTTCACAATGACACATCTCAAACTTCTGTAACATATCGGACGATGTACGAATAAATGCACCGCTTAGTGGCAATGCAAACACGTCAAGTGCCATATTTTAAAGCTGTTGATGCTACTAGCATCATCCGTTTCTCAACCCAAGCTAGAGGGCAACGTGTAAGTGAGAGAAATTACAATAAAAGCGCACACGTGTACGATCAAAACAGTGTAGGAAAGAGCATTACGTCTTTAAATACTTTAAAATCGGCTTTAAAATGTGGTTTAAAATCCAAACAGACCGCAGTCCTTACGTATCCTCACTGCGTGCTACAGCTAAACGCTCAGACAACAACAACCAGCAGGCACCAGGTGTTCAAGTCCACCCAAAACTGCTTGTGCATGCTCTCAAGTATGTTTATCGGTACACCTTATCTGTTTATTTTAATCTACGAGCTAAAAGTTTCACGACGTGCCACCAACACGCAAAGACTTTTGAACTGTGTTGTTTGAAAGAGTTGTAAGGGGACGCCGTGAGCTAACTCGGAGCCAAATACTGATAGTCAGTCTGTACCACTATTTCATTTCTAAAGAGCGAAAACGCAGCTGAAATTGAGCTGAACAACTGGGGGATCTCCAAACTCCTTTTAATGCAAAGTGCGAGCTTTTAAATCTACTGTGCAAGCCTGACAGCCAGCTCACAAAACGACATACAGTATTACGCTTTTGCGCCTAAAAAGTGATTTTAAAAGTACAGCACAACAATCAAATAAAACGACGGACAAACGAGCCTTGTTGAAAAGTGAAAGGAGTTGAACTCATGCAGCCGGGAGCTCGCCACAGTTATCAAGCGAAACATCCCCATCCTGTCAAAAATGGTTTCCAAACTCCAGGGGCTCCAAAATAAGATGCTACATCATCTCGCCCCAAACATCTACACCACAGTAACCCCGGGGCATCGCGGATCGGTGTGGGGTATGTGTTTTGACGTTAGCCGTTTAGCCTGTCAGTGGTCCCTCGGGTGATCGAGAGAGAGAGAGAGGAAAAACAGCACATGGATGGAGGCATGTGTCTGCTGCGCAGCAAAATAATTACCACACTCACCGAGCAACTTACAGCTACTACACGCCCGCGGAGTTATTTTCCGTGTGATTTTCAAGTCCCCATAAATCAAAAATAAAGACAAGCAAGAGCCCGACGCGGTAACCGGGGTCCCGCTTATCCTCGCTGCTGGAGCCGCTCGACTCCCCAAAACATCCCGAAATTTCTGCAGGTTGCTGCCGATGGCAGCGGACACTCTGCAACGCAGCGTCGAAACCGGGCCCGAGCCCGATCGCGTTCGGATAAGTCCCCGCGCTATTTGGGAGAGAAGCAGGGACCCGAATACGGCCCGCTTTCCTCCCGGTGCCCGAGCTGCTGCTCCTCCGCTGAGCAGGAACCGCCACCGACAGCTGTGCGCCATTTTACACTTGCCTGCCTGCCCTAGGATCAGGGAGCTCAGTGTGGGCGTGGCCCTGAACGAGCGATTTCAATACACTGCCGCTGTAGTCTAGCGGTCAGTATGGAATATCCATGTTTCGGGGTTGAGGTGCCGAGGACCCCGACTTTGCGTTTGTACAAGATCCCATCACACAGTATACGAGCTCAGTGATGTTTATACGCAGGTTCGTCGCCTATACCCAAGAGAGAGAGAAAGAGAGAAAGAAATAAAGAGAGAGAATGAAAATAACTGTACATCAGCACTGGCTATAAAGCATGCGTTGATGGTAAAATTTTAACTAGGCATTCAATAGAGTTTATATAGGCCTGCCTGCAACGGTGCCAACCTTCAAAGTATTTGCAGTGTATTTGGAAGAGAGTTTATTATAACTTAATTATATATACGTTTAGTTTTTCTTTACATCTTGCTGTTTTTTGTTTAACATATCCTCCATTTAACTTAATGCTTCAATAATTTAAATACAGAAATGGCACTTAATTGCGTTTTACCCAAGCAACTAGGACTTTTCTGATGTTTCATGCACAGTTGTTCACCCAGTTTTTCAATGCTTTTAATGAGGCCAGAATAATAACAAATTACACATCACTGTTCATATAGAACTCAGTTTTAATTACAATACATATATTTTCATCTTTATCCAATTTAGTGCAATAAACAAGCCAGAGAGCACAATTAATAAGGTTTTATAAATCACCCAAAATAAAACATCAAATTCAGGAAAGCATGCTATTATTTGAGGCAGGTTTATTTAAGAGGGCGTGTTATTTTGTTAATCGTAATACCATCCATAATAGTAACTAAATGATTTAATTTTACACATACGTTTCAAAACAAGGGTTTACAATTTAATTGGAATCAAGGTTTAAAAGAGCCATTACAGCTAAAGGGTGTGTGTATGCACAACCCAGCAGACAGAAATAGTACAACAAACCCTGAAGCATTGTTTACTTTGGGAATTTCTGGGGTCAGATCCATTGATTGGGTGAGGTCTTCAGGGAATAAAGAAAACAAAGGATTTAGAAAGACTTAAAATGAAGTAATACTCACAGAAACGAAAAACTCAATGCAAATAAAAATGCAGACATACTACACAAGCTTCTTGTTGGCTTGATGTTATGAAACTTTCACAATAAAGAGGAACAGTGTCTTATCAGTGTAATCTCTTAAGACATCTACTTAATAGCAAGGTCCAACCTCCGAGTTTAACAGAGACATGGTGTCATTCTGCATGAGAGGGGATCACTAAGACTGTGGGCTCTGACTCAGCATTCAAATCAGTCATTATATGGGACACACTGCACTGTTAACAAGATACCCATGGCCTTGTAAAGTTAAAGGGGTTATTCCCAACATTCCTTGAGTCTTATAAAGTGCATATCAGGTTCCAAGTACGTTTCAAGTTCCAAGCATAAAAACATTTCTAATAAACCAAAGCATTCTAACAAATGTTAGTTACTAACCAGCCCAAAACAAATAAAGATGACAAAATTAAATGACTGCTGCATTACAGAACACCAGTAACACAAAAAAAAAACACATCTATGAAACTAAAATATACTGAAATAGAAAGCTGATGCTTAGACAGTTTTTATCATAGTTTAATATTGTTTTGCAATGAACAATGAGTAGCTTTGATTTTCTTTTATCAATACTGCCACAACCTCGTCTTAATATCAAATTAGAAATCTAAACGAATTAACCTTAAACTTTCTGAATAAGTGATGCATATAAAACATTTCACATATTACTGTAGTCAAGTTAGAGGTAGGACAGACGCATTGAACGGAAAGCAACTAAATATTTTTCTCTGTCTATAAACCCACATATTCTTTCATAAAAGTTTCTTTCCAAAAGTGAACAGCTTAGCAAGGCAAATTGTAACAAGAGAAATGACTCCAGTTTGTTAGTGCAGTGATTCGAGTTTTGTCTGTGTGATTCTGTAACGTTAGAAGATGCTCCAAAGTTTGACAGTGAATGGAGCAGATAGCCTAATATGCCATAGTGATATGGCGTCCAGAGGTTTGCATTTAATCTTTGATGGAAAGCAGCAACACCATGAATGTAGATGTGTTCCTCCACGTGTGGTTAAGATGTTCTCTTTCCAAAGCAGTATGAGGGAGGTCAAAAACATCTGAATGGCTTAGTCATACAGAGCATGCCTGGGCTGGGGAAGGGAATAATGTGGTTTAGCCACTGGGTCCCATTTGCTCGTTTCCTTGCTTATGCTCAGCAAGCCACTTCATGATCTGTTGCTTGAGCTCTTCATTAGGCCTGATCTGGTCCATAGTGAGTGGACTGCGGTTGAACGGGTCTGTCTGGTCACTTTAGCAAGAAAGATAAGAACAGCACTCTTATTACAC
>JAZGTH010000095.1:600000-817500 GCA_036877525.1 Chromobotia macracanthus
ATCCAGCAGGCCTGCGTTATTTGTATCAAACAACCGGTATGTTTTGCCTCTGACGCACGAGCGTAGACACACTCCTGCTGCACAACACCAGAGAAGAAAACAGACCCCTCCACCATGATTCCTGCTGAAGATCTCCCCAGCAGGAAGTACGAGCTATGAGCCGTCCCCTGAGACGCAGGAAAGAGAAAGAGAGAGGGCAGAAGCCTGACAGGACCTTTGCTTGTACACGTTCTTTAGTCTGTTTTTTCCTTTCGCCACACTCTTTTGTCTTTCTGTGTTTTCCTTTGGTTTTGTTTTTCTACTCCATATAAAATGCCAGATTAGTTACTTACATTGAACACACTCATATCCATTTAGTGCAGAAAAACATCATTTCCTCTGCTTTATTATTCTCTCTCTCACTGTCTCTGTGGGAGGCTGGGAGGAAAGTTTGCTTTGAAGAAAGAGGGTTTAACATGTGCGCTAATAAATAGCCAGTTCGCCCCTGGGCAGAAGTAAAACGGCTCAAGTCTCTCTCTTCCATACAGTCGCAGACACTGTTAGTGATTACAACTTATATCCTCCAGTTCAGAAAGCAAAAGGCTAGAGCATTGTGCTGCTTCCCTTATGTCCTGACAGACCTGATTTTATTTTCCTGTGCTGGCTCGGGTGGTTTTCTCTACATCCATAAACTTTTCAAATTCCCCTTGGGTGTCAAATGTTTTGTTCTTGTTCCTTCTTTTCTTTTTTCATGAGATAGGAAAGTTCATCCCTCTAACTGATACTCTTGCAAACACCATGGCACTGTGGCTTTGTTTGGTTTCGGATATCATTTAACACCTTTACTTTGTACAGCTGGTATAACATTTAATTTTCCTTAAAGGAAGAGTACACCTATTTACTCATTATTTATTTACCCTACTGTTGTTTTAAGCCTAAATGACTTAATCATATGGAACAAAATGTGCAAACATTTTAGCCAGCATCTCCTTTTAAAACAAATAAAATACACGGGTTTACAATCATAGAATAAATTTTCATTTTTGAGAAAACTATCCCTTTAATATTCAGATTTTTGTTCTTCAGTAAGAAAATGCCCATAAGACGACACGCATGATGCAGCCTTCAATGCACGGTGGCCTTGTAAGTCAGCATGATTCATGCTGAAACCCTGGCCTGCCTTGCTTTCACTAAACGAGCAGAGCCGTTGAGCACGGATGACCCTTCACGCCTTCCTACAATTCCCAGAAATCAATGCTTGGATGGAGCTTCCATTACCATTATTGATGGCTAAGAGGGTGACAGTGACTGCTGCAAATGAGAGGCCACAATGATGTGTAGCTGAGGAGCTGAGAGCACGCCTTTGTTTGCTCTCTTTGTCTATTTCCTGTTGTTCACTCTGTCTGTTTTTTCAGTCCCATTCTCTCTTTCTCTCCTTCCAGGGTTGTCTCTAAAACCTGCAAAATGCAGCCTTCATAGGCAGTATACAAAAACAGAAAGGCATCAAGGCGTTTCTTAATTCAATGTATGCAACATCTTGTCTAGAAAAATGCCTTCATCTGGTTGATTTTTTAAGACACTATAGACGATTTTGCACTGCATATGGTATCCCACGGTCCTTTGCGTCCAATTTGGAGAATGCTGTACAGATTAAAAATGGCACCGGAAAAAGTGGCTAAAAGACGTAAATTCATAAAGTCTTATTCGTAAACTACAATTTATTTAATGTATGATTTGATTTCTATGAGTCAACCTTTTAGTCATTAAATATTTGCTTGGTTAAAGCGCATGTAAATTTGTTCTAGCTCAATAGAAGTGATGTTACCACACAAAAGCATTGCCTGTTAAGTCATCAACTGACTGAGCAGAGAGGTAGCAAGGCAGCTGCCTATGGTTTCAGATACAAACCATATCTCTCTCTAAATATAACACACTTCTCTGAAGCACAGAGAAGCTTTCGTCATAAAAAAAGAAGCTGCCACACATACACACACACACACCTGTCTCTGACGAAGCACTTGGTCTACACACAGCTGTATGTTCACCTGAGGCAGCTGCAGTGGCTTTCAGTACTCCAGAACCCAAACGCCACATTGTTACATTGTTGCACTACACCACTTGTTAGCGCAATAAACAGAGTATGAGAGAGGAATGAAAACAGCAAGAGTGTGGAGAGAAATGTCTTTGCATTTCTGTCACTCTCTGAAACCACCAGGGAGCTGGAGAATAAAACGACGCAGCCGAGCAGAGAGCCCTGAGAGAGTGCCGCCCGCCTGGCATCTCCGCTAACTCCGCGACCAGCAGCCACGCTACCAATTAGCCTGAGCCCACACCGAGAGAAACCGGCTGATTTGTTTGTTCCAAAGCACAGACTCTGTCCACCACAATGGTTCGTTCAGGAAGCTCGACTGTGCAAATGAATTGCCAAATTAAAGATCTTTATGAAACAAAATGCAGTGTTTAGGAAATGTCAACCTAATAACTGCCTTTGGAGAGCTTTGTTTCAACTAATTGGGAGGGAAAGGGGTAAAAAGAGAATCTCACATCCTAGCGATGAAATTAAATTAGGTTTAAATCGGCAGAAACTGTTCACCATTTTCGGTTATGACTTCCAATTACCCGAAACAAACACAGAGGTCCATAACCGTGACAAATGAGTTCTGGAAAAACTGGAAAACTGGTCTTGCAACAATGCACAGAGAAAAAGATGATTATAAAAATCAATGACACCAAGCTATTAAGTATTGTCATACAAATACTCACTGAGTGGGAGTGTCCTCAGCTGTGTGACATCACTGCTTGACCACCTGTAGGAGATCAGACAGAACAGTGTTAATGGCACATTTGATCGCTAAACAGCTAACACACAAAACTAAGTTATCATGTCTTAGAAAAGCTTTTAAAACTAAAATAAAGCTTTAGCCCCAGGGAAAAAGTCAATGGCAACAAGTTTCAAAACAGTTTCAACATTGTATCTAGAGAACTACAGTGCGTGTAGTGCGTTTACACCCAACCTGTCTCTGCCAATGGTTTTACTAAGAAAAACACACATAAACGCACATAGACATTGACAACCACTTTTCACGTGCCCACACAAGCAAAGCAACAACACATGACTGTGTGAACACTCATACACACTCCTGGTTCAGGCTTTATTCCTGCTAAACCTGTTGGAATTACAGTAAAGCTTTAAAACTCAGGGTGTGTGGGATGATTTTTCCAAACAGACATGCTGTCCTGTGCAGAAAACCAGCCTACTCCAGTTTTCTCACAGCAGTTGTTTGCGTTTCTGTGTGTGTTTAAGAATTATCAGGAACATCAGCAGTGAGACACATGGATGAAACAGACACACAAATCAGATAGGTTTCCAATCTCTTCAATCACACAGATAACAAGCTGCACACACACACAGCTCAAGAAACAAACACTTAAACAAAAAACAAATTACCACCACAAACGAACAGCAGATGCACTCTGAGTAATCTGTGGCCGAGCAGTTAGTTCCTCTTTTTAGTTCTTGAAAACACTTCCATCTGGGCAGAGATTTAGAAGTCTGGAACAGTTTACCACTGTTTGTAACACACTGAGCCTGGCTGTGACTGACAGTATGCACGCGTCAATCAAACTCTAGCCCAACCAATCCATGTTAGAGGGTCTCCATCGCTGCAGTGACCAAGGACACATGCGGCGATAGAGCTGATGTCACCAGGGGGATTTGAAGCAGAGTCAGTCATAATGACAGCTCTGAGAATCTAAGACAGAGGTAATGGTGAGTGCACCGGCAGGGTTACTCATTTTCTATTTAACGTGTACAACACCCTCGTTCGGTACCAAAATACTACGAATGAAAGCCAAAATATCCATTCATTGGTTCTGGTGAAGCAAATCAAAGCAAGTGCTGATCTTCACCAAACATCTCCATTTTTCATCCTGAGGATCAACTAATCAAAACCGCCTTGACGCACTTTTTTTATTGACTTGCCTAGGGGGACGAATTTAGATTAAACGATAACGCACCCCCTTTGGATAGATCGCAAACTGTGTGCAGCTGTGAGCAGTGTGCGAGGAGAGAGACAGAAAGGGAGGGTGTTTTTCTTTCTGCTTCAGGTTGATACTTCCTGTCAGAGCAGCTGGTCCTTCAGGGAGCACCTTGCCACGACTGCAGACGTTTAGCTCAAGCCTTCAGAGAAACACAGGCAAGTCCCGACAATCTATCTCCCACAGAATCATCTCACCAGTCCAGTTTCAGGAAACTGATCCCTAAACAGAAGTGATTCATCTTTTTTCATACAATATGAGCACACACAGCACAAAGGGACTTCTCTTTCCTTTTTCTCTCGCTTTCTCATCTCTTTTTTACTACCTCTCTCTCTCTGCGTATGATTCAATGTGGCTGCAGGGCAGAGTCTTTTATCAGCGTATTATGCCCAGCTGAAAGCTGACAAAATAGAATCTGTGTGTGAGTTCTGTGACTGGGAAAAAAACGGCCTTGGACCAGATCTCTTTATCTTCTGTTGATACCAAGACTTGTAATCTTATTCTTTCATCATTAGGCCAATTGCAGATTCTTCAGGAGAAAAGGAGGGGCGAAGAGGAGATAAATACACAGGATAAATACACAGGAGGTCTTTAGAGAGTATACAGCCATCCAGAGGAGAACACAAAATGTACCTGGAAATACTTCCTCAAAAATGGTCACCAGACAATTAGCTCCATCTGGGGGGTGTGGGTTGGGGTGAGAGGAGGGTGGACTATATAACTCCCCACACTGGAGGTCATCACTCACACGCTAATGGAAGATCCCTGCCACATACATACATGCCACAGGACACAGTAATCCTCTTTGTACAAACTGCTAAACACTGCAGTAATTTTGCTTTACACTGGCGGTAAAAGTTCCACCAGCGCGGTGTAGAATGCGGCAACTCGTGACAATAAGGAAAATTAATATTCAACCCATTTCCTATTCTCACTTTCCTTCACCTTTGAAGTCTGGTGGAAATGAAGACCAGATGGAGGCAAAGGAAGAACAAGAGAGAAAAACGTGTGTGTGTGTCCACATGAAATGGAGCATGTGGGAAAACTTCTAACGATCTGCAGTCATCACTAGACACGGCACGAACAGAAAATTTTATGTGCTCCCAGATACGAAAACAAACAAACGAATGGCAAAATGATCAGTGAGGCTCTGATTTGGATTACAAGTAAACAAATCTCGTAAACGCAAAACGCGAAGCCTTAGAAGAGTTCGAGAGCAATTACTTAAAAAGTTTGTTTAGTAATCAGCCAAGTATATCTCACGACCATGCACAGCGTATTTCAAAACGTATTTAATCATTCTTGCGCCTGCATGGATTCAAATTATCTCTATGATGACATATCAGACTGTAACCATCATGTTTAAAAACTACAGTTGCAGAGATGCAGGATGTACTAGACCAGACTGGTTATTGAATAGTATTCGTTTTGTTTTTATTTATCAATATCAATCATTATGTTATATTTTTTAAAAGGACCAGAAATATATTATGGCAAATATAACCCTTTAAAAGCTCTCTGTGTTGTAAACACTTGTATCCCTTTAAGAGCTCTGTCACTTTAAGAACATTACATGTGGAAATGTGAATACAATAAATTCTTGGACAGAATTATCAGTTTACCAGCCAGAATTTTAATTTCAGTGCATCCCTAACAGTTACCTAAAACTACATCCAGGGTTACCTAAAACCACATACACAAAAAAACACGTCCTTACACATGACCATTTTGTTTGAACAACACGGAACATAACGTTGTCGGTCAAAAGTAGCCGATCACAGATAAAGTGAGAATTGAGCTAAGCGCTAAAGAACGCAGAGCAGCAGAATACCGTGTAATCAAACAGGCCTTGAGATTTCTCTGTGTGAAGGTCAATCCCGCTGCCTGTGCAGCTGTCATGCCTTTCTCACACACACACACAAATGAACAAGACAGTCATCTGTCATCCATGATCTCAACCCACAACGAACAAGCTCTTGTTATCCACCTGACATCGGTCTAGTCAAGAAGCAGATATGACAAAATAACCCTCCCTTTAAAATGAACATCGCATATGTTTCAATCAAGTATTAAGAGCAACAGCATGATGCCACTTGGTCTAAGTGTGCAGTGTGCAGGTGAAGGAGGGGCTCGTAAACGAGGTGTAGCAATTAATAAGATGAGTTTGCTTTCATTTGTGGAGTTGTAAGGGAAGGTGAACTGAGGGTTGTATTACCCCCAGTGCATGGTGAAGGAGTGTGTTGAATTGTGGTGTTAAACTGTTGTGTTGGGTAGTGGTGGGGATTTGTGCTGTTGTGTCATGGTCATGGTGGTGTGCTACACTACAGAAATGGGCTGTTATTTTGTGGTTATGTGCTCAGCTGTTGTGTCAGTTGTGGCGTTGTGTTGAGCTGTTGTGTTAACTAATGGATTTGTGTTCAGGTGTTGTTTTGTGAGGAGGTGGTGTTAAGCAGTGGAGTTGGGCATTTGCCTTCTGCTGGCTTCTTAAACTGTAATGTTGTTGGATCGTGGTGGCGTGTTGAGCTGTTGGTGTGTTGACTATAAAGCTAAAGCCAAGGTGATGGCTGAACAGATGACTGAAGGAGGTGGAGATGAGCTCTAGACTGAATGCTCTGTTTTCATGAAAGATGCTGTTGCTCTTGCTGCACGCTTAAATTAGCTGGCAGTGTTTGGATTACACCAGGGAGCTCTCACACAGGATTTATTCCAGCCTACAGGAGCAAAGGATATTTCCATCTTTACAAATACACAAAGATGCACAGTCACCTCAGTGCATGCACACACACTCACAAGCGTGCACACACACTCACACACCAAGAAACAAGCACAACACAAAACCCTAAGAGCACAAACAAGGGATTTGGTTACCAATGTGCTCATACACACTGTGGTTAAGGATACATTGCTTACTCTAGAATGTGTACATATGACTCTCTGTCATCAGAACAAACATACACATGCACTCACACTCGAAGGAAGGGATTCTTTCACTTCTGTTGCCTGGTTTACAGACTGCTTATATTACAGATGGGTTTCACAGCTTTTCACCATCTAACAAACTGTAGGAGATAACGGAGAGCTAGAACCTGTGAGAAAGTGAGTAATAGTGCAGCATTTTTCATCTGTTTTTGAAGGAAGTGTGAATAACCACCAGCGAACCATCTGATGACAATCAAGCAAAAACTTGCCCGCATGTATCTTACGGGACCTGCCTAAATAACCCTCAGTTTAAATCGGTCCTTATCAGTCCTTATCGACCCTTTTCTATTAATGAATTACAATTAAACAAAGAACCATCCGTCTGCTCAAACCTTCAACAAAGCAGCCTATCAAGCAGTTGTCTGTGCATGTATGTTTAATTACTAATGAGCGAGACAGACACGTTAATGTACACATTTGTTGCACATCGGCGAGCATGAGGCCCTGCTGATGTTTCTAATCCCGCATCTGGAGACTCCAGGAACACACCATGATGCATCTTCACACAAACACACACAAACTCTTAATCCAGTCCTCTCAGTCTGGAGATCTTTATATAAAACCTCACTGCTAATCCAGCAGAGGTTTGTTTACTCTTTTAAGACTCAAAATGGTTTGTCTGCACTGAATAGCTGGTGTCCTCCTAAACCAGTAAATCTCAGATGGCTTTGTACAAGAAGTACAAGAATGTTTTTATAATACAAAGCAAAAATGTCATTAAAATCATTCAGTGAACATATTGTAATGTTGACAAACTGCATAAAGTGCAAACGGACAATTTTTGCTTCTGTCTCTCAAATCTTGAGTAATTCTTCAATCTTCAATAATTCTTGCACAAAACACAGTGGTCAGAACAAACCATGTTGTCGCTTGATGCAACCAGTCCATGTTGGCACCCATCCACTCTAGCTAGCTTCAAGTGACAGATTTATTTGCACCAACATACCAATAACATATCATTTAGACACACAGAATAATCTATAAAAAGAATATGAGAAGTGGTCTCTTCTCAAAATGTTGATAAGCCTATTCATTTTGCCATCCTAACCACTGTCATTAGCATTTCATGATTAGCGTTTAGCAATGTTTATTTACTGCAGTCCATGACCCTCGGACCCAACCTGTCACCCAGGTAGGAAGCGCCATTCTAAACCACATCAGACAAGACTAATCTGAGAACTTAGCTGTTCTAATAACCATATTTCTGCTATAAAACCTATAAATCCTATAAAACCAGGTAATTCTGAGAGTCTATTTGTATGGTAAGAGATGAAACAAAAGTGTAAAATTAAGCGACTACTGAAAACACAAAGGGCTTCGATTTCAATGCTACACCAGAACCGATTCTATTTTCAATCCTTTATCTGTCTCCATTTCATCCCTGTCATTCTGTGTGGCTTCCCGTGCAAATTAAAAATTTAGAAATCCTTGCTGCACCAAGGTGCTCTTTGCCAGCGCAGCTAAAATGAAAAGGCTTTGTGGTGACAGTGACCAGATTTTAAATGCAGCAGAGATCAATAAATAAGACGGGGTTGCTGGAGCACAATCTCAGAGTGTCTTTGAATGTGATGTGTGAGTGTGTGTGAGAGGTCAAATACTGCATGTTCTGCAGTCAGCTGTCTCAGTGCAGTAGATTCTCTCCCATCCCATAGCTCTGGCCAAATCCCACCCAGCCTCTCTTTCTTTCCTTTCCACTTTGCCCTCTCCGACAAGAGAAGCATCGTTCCTCCCATTCCTGAAATCTTGGCTATTTCTACTCAGGATGCAAATATAGCGATAAGTGCTAGAACAAATAGGCCAAACTACTGGCATTTCAAACATGGGCTACATTATCTCAGTGGGGGACTCGAGCACCGCGACAGCAAACCACGGCACAGGCAACACTGCAGTCCCCTGGAGGGCAAACATCACCGGAGACAAAGCCAGCACAAGGTGGGAAAAACAGCTCATATTGCTCCAGAATATTCCTCTGCCTGGAATCACTAATGCGTTTAAGCCCTCATTGAAGAGACAGAGAAAGACAGTCATACAGAAAGGTTTCAGAATGACGACCTTCAGGTGTCAGGCACCAGATCAGCCTCGCCTATTAACAACAGAATACAGAGCTAAACGCTAGCAGAAGGACACACACACACACACAGTGTACGCACTTCTTCTGCTGTATTCCACATAGCAAAGTTAGAGCAAAAAAGATTTCAGGTCTCAAAATGTAGCATTTCTTCAGGAAAAAAAAAACAACAACCCCTTTCACCTCGCCTGTGAAAAACAAGCATTCAGACAGCCCAACAAAAATAACCTTGAGTTTCATCAGGCATATTCTCACATTGAATGATAAACAAAGGCCCTGGGGACACTGGACCAAAAAGCAGCTAATTGCCTGCTTCTGAAATTCAGCCCCTCTGTCCTCTATGTGTTTATCTGAAAACAGAGCCAGACCGATGTGACCTGCTTCAGCTGCTGGTAGGAGAGCCCGTTCATTTAATTGTCCGCAGAAACGCAAGTCTTCGTCTGTTCAGCCTTATAACCACCAACCAGGTAAAGCAGATCATGTTTGCGACACAATTATCGCGTCTGCAACGCACTTCTGCTGACACAAACGGTTGCCGCCCGAACGCTAATGTTCATGCTAATCTTCACGTACACAGCCCGCTGTTATGTAAGAGCCAACTGTTAAGAGGAAATTCTACAATCAAAGCTGTTTGTTAACAACCAAACAAATCGCGAGCCAAGTAAGGCAAAATAGAGATACGCTTAACCAGAATGCCAACTGTCGTCCTATGAAGCAGCGAGAGGAAGATTATTTGTCAGCATTTCCAAGGTGATTTGCCAAAATGTTAGGAGCGCAAGGACGCAACCTGCTCAGAAAACAAATACGGCAGTGACCTTCCAATATCCAGTCTATTTAGGGCTGATTCATTTGGCAGTTACTGGCCCTACACGTGTCGCACCACAGCTTGTATAATCAAGCTCATGCCTGCGTTTGAGCTCTTTAAATGACGGGTGTTATGATGAGGTGAGAAGTTCTCACTGCTTTGGACGTTTATAGAACGGTTAAATCAAACAACAGTCCGGGGCTTGAGAAACTCTAGGCTGCGCTTTCCAAAGTTCATTAATATCAATTCCAGCATTTACAGTACAATGATCAATGCATGTTTGAACACCACAATCAATGTAAACAAACAACCAAAGGCTTCTGGCTGAAGATGCTGCTAATGGCGCGTCTCTATCCAGACTGGAGGAGGTCTTGTTGTTTTCAATGGCTTGTCTAATATGCATTTTTACAGGCTCAACGACATGCCAACAACTAAACCACATTTTAAAAAACAAAACCTCTTTAAATAGCTGCCTGATTCTACTGTATCTAGTTACTTAATACATGGTAAATGTTTTAAATAATTAATTCAAAGGGTTCTACAACAGGCTAAATATAGAAAAAGACCAACCGAGCGCAATTAATTCCCCGAAAGGGTGTAAAGTAAGTTGTTAAAGTGATAGACACAATGTTATACGCTGCAGTTGACTGTAATATTGCCTAATCCAATAAGATGTAGAATGAAACCCTATAGAGCCATTTAGGACCATATGATGCAGGCAAGGCTGTGTGAGTTAACGGCCCTCTAGTCATTCATACATATAAGCATGTAACATCCAATAAATTTAAATCATCTTTAAATGAACTGCACTGATCACTGCCCTGTTGTGGAGGAAGTGTGATTATAAACTGAACTTGTGTGGGATCGTAGCTGCTAAAGTTGTGCAAAATTGGTCAGTTTCTCATCTCAAGACCTATTTTTTTTCTACAGCCTACGTTTCTCCCAATCAGTGCATTAAACCACGATTATTTGTTATGAAGGGACATAAGAACAATGAAGACTCGCAAACAAATTTTAAACAAGATCCCAAATTAAAGGTAATTCCAAATTAAAGCTAATTCCTAGAGACAAACAAGTTCTCACAGGCCTAACCCATATCGTGCCAGGAAAACAACAAACATCCTGGGCACAAATGTGTGTCTGACACTCTAACCCTAAACTAAGTTCTACTCTTTTTTCCTTCACAACTACAGACATCCAGGGGTCTGGGTGTGCTTGAGAGAGCACAGTGCGAGATCTCTTCAAACCTCAACAGTACAAACAGGCCCTGACACATTTGTTCTCCCTAATTCATGGCAAGAAAAACAATAAGTGTGTAAGAGATGTTCTGTGTGCTCGGAGATGGCACACACACACAGTTACGCAAAGGAAGGGAAAACATTCAACAATAGTCATTTCTAATGGAAAGAGAGAGTGGGTGAGACTGTTCTGTTTCAATTCACTGATACCGCTAATGGCTTCTTAGCGGTTCCATGAAATCAAGCAGCTGTCAAGACGATGCATCGGGAGCGGGGAGGAAGAGGCGGCATTCCCACAAGAGAAAAGCATCACGTCAAGATGTTTGGCTAAACATCTGCTCCCCTGCTCTCCTGGCTTTAGCAGCAGCACATACTCAGACAAAGAAATGGGAGGCGGAAACACTGACTTCTCCATCTGAGGCATTCTGTTAAAACAACAGCCTGCTCCATGCATAATGACTGGGGCACTGGGCTAGATGAGACGGAGCACTGGAGATACAAAACAGACACAGTTTGACCCTTTAACCAGCCTATAGTGAGCCTCAGATGTTAGCTTCACTGACCACTAACAGTTAAAGTTCATGACATGCATAACAGAGGCTTTTAAATATGTAACACTTGTCTTGTGTGTGTGTGTGTGTGTGTGTGTGTGTGTGTGTGTGTGTGTGTGTGTGTGTGTGTGTGTGTGTGTGTGTGTGTGTTGGGGGTTAGTGGGGAGGTATCCATTCACAACCCACTACTATTTGTTGGAGTCAAACTATTTTTAATCATTTCTTATAGGTTAGGAGGTTAAATAAAGCAAACAAAACTGTGTGACATGGCTATAACAGTTTCTCTCTCTCTGTGTATATACACAAAACAAATACACACAAATGTATATAAATACACACAAGTGTATATACATTTTTCAAGGAAATTACCGTACACTTACGTAGAGTCACATCATATCTATTAATCTCATCTAGAAACTACATTTGCATTTGACAACCTTAACAATCAGCAATGAGCATTGTATTACATGAAACATTTGGCCCCGCACAAAATGAAAAAAGCCCACATTTTCAAAATCTCTAAACCTCGGTTCACTAATTCATCATTAGATCTATTTGATGGCTGGTAATATCTTTCAGTTTGTAACAAAGAAAACACAATCAGGAAAACACACATCAGACAAGTTGACTTCATGACATCATTATTACATTTGCAGTCCAAAAAACATGCTGATGTCATTCATTACACCTGTAAACCCCGAATCACCAAACAGCATTTAATATGTTAAGATCGCGTAAAACGCTCTTTTAATTCATCTAGCGTCATTATCACATCAAAACAATGAAAAAAAACTGTTTCACATCAATATCAAGCGAGCCAACAAAATCGACGCTTTCTGGGCGAAACATCACATTTCACTTAAACTTCACATGACGTCACCGCCGCCACATAACACATTTCTAAACTTTCTGCCTGTACCGACATGTGCGGCTCGGGTCCGAGAAACACACGGATCCGTCAGTTAAAATTAACCAAGATGGCGTGTGGCTTGTTGTTTAGAGGGCAGAAAAATGGAGGATATTGTAATATACACAAAGGGATAAATTTCAACAACTCGGCCAGGCGGCAGCTGCTGCTCTTTAAGGAAGCAACAAAGATAAGAGAGACGCGCAGCTCAAACTCCACAGCAGCGACCCGCTCCGACAAACCGGCCAATTTCCCCTCGAAAATGCAACCATTTGAGCGCGTAACTCTTTATAATTTACCTCAAACGCGATTGTAAAGTAAATGACTTTATCTTGTTTTCTCAATAAAGAGCTGTTAGCTTTCGCCATCATCTGAGAGACGGACATTAAACAGACCAAAGGTAGCTTCTGCTCCTCCACCTCCAAGTGACTCTCCCGCATCGCCTTTCGAAAACAAGCCCTTTAAAATGCCACATTACGCGTTTTACATACCCAGATCAGCGGCAGGGACGCGGATCTTCTCTCGAAACGCGTTTTGATGTTTACAAACAGTTTACATTTAAAAACGGACCGGCTGAAGCGCACGCGAGAGGCACAAAGGCAGATTCCCGGTCTGAAGTCGCAACCCCCGCGCGCAACATCGCGTCCGCTCGTAAAGTTTTGCGATATTCTCGGTCGCGTCGTGATATTTCTCCCGATCTGCTTTTCCCGACAAAGACGATTTAACGTTTTCATTAAGTTTTGCGCTTTTTATCGCGAGCGCGGCCAGCCTGAAGAAACTATCGAGTTAGCTGCCCTCGCTAAGAAATCAAGCCCAGCCAGCGACGCAACGTTGATTCTCCAATGAAACAACTGATCCGACTCTCAATAAATGAAAAACTTACCCTTAGTTTTTACTCTTGACGTAAATCCGTCGCGATCGGGTGCGGAGTATCACTTCGGACAACGTCGCTCTTTGTTTTCCTTCTCGATTTGCGTTTGTAAGAGGCCGGTGTAGCCGGAGATGATGAAGAAGCGAATTGGGCAGTAATTGAGTCTCGGTGTGAGTGAGTGACTGTGTGTTTGTGTGTGTGTTAGTTACGCACGGCAGATTGAAGGAGAGTCCTCTCAAGGTTTATTCTGCCTCACTTCAAGGAACCGAAGTGACGTCAGCGTGCGATACTTTAACGATGAAACTTTTATTGTGCGCGAATCGGTGAAAGTGTGCGCGTGGTCGCACTTTGTGAATTACGCGCTATATTTTCAGCGTCGTTTAGTATTTACGAAACATCTGTTAATGCAAAGAGGATCCTGGGTTGTTGGGTTGTTCATGTTTCATGTCGTGTTGAAGTTGACATGAGCAACCTGTTATGTCATCGTTTTAAAGACTGCTTTACAGATTGAATCAGTGTTTTCCTGTTATTGGGGTTTTTTTTGACAGTAATAGTTTTGTATTTGGAAAATGTCTGCAAAAAGAAAATGATATGCTTAAAATGCATTTGTTAAGCACATTTATTGAGTTATTTATAATTGGTTAATCGTTTAATTAAAATTGGCATGTGGTTTATGAAAGTTACAAGGCATTACGTTTTAATGAAATAGGACATTGAGCTGCACATCATTACCAAACGCAAATCTGATAACGTGGACTCTAGTGAAATGGAAATGTGTTTCTAAGATTGGTTGCTTGTCATTCAAAAGCTGTCAGATAAATATAGCAAGACAGTGATGCGTGATCAAACCTGATTGCATTTGTCTCCAGTTACCTCAATAGCTAAATTCGGGGATTACGGATTAACCCAGCTAATCTGACCCTATTTCCCCTCAAATCATCAGGGGTGATAACATTCCAATTTAACAACAGAATCTCCGTAATCCAAAAGATAGTGGCGTTGCGTGAGCTGATGTCATCTTGCACTGAAATGAGAAAAAGGGGATCTGCCCCCACCACACTCAAGAGGAAAAGGAAATAAAAGGCAGAATAATTGTAACTGTTACTTTAACTATGACGCTCATTGATTTCTCATTTGAATTACACTTGCGGGCAAAGCGAGAGGCAGCAGAATGGCCCTTTGCAGCGGGAGCCGAGCTGAGCATCACGAGGCAGACGGCCATCTGTGCCTAATTGTGTGCTTTTTCTCCCTGCCGCTGCATTTACAATCAGCAACAGGCTGAGGGGGGCCCTCTGACCTAGACTAGGCCGGGGGGTGGCATTGGGTGAGGGGGGGGTGGGAGATTATTTCATTGAACAAGAAAACAACAACGAGGGGGGTGAGGAGGGGGCATGCTGCCACTCCTTAGTAAAAGAGGGGCTACGGGAAGATGGTGCGAGGGGTAGCGGGAGGGACAAAAAAGTGAGGGTCAACCCTTGTGAGTTTAGCGTCACAGTTGTAATTATGCATTGAGGGCTTTGTGCGATGAGCAAAAAGAAACTTTACGTGACCAAGCCATAAAGCTGCTTTTAACTGAGAAACAAGATGTTTGATTTGTAACCATTTAGTTATTATTTTTGCTCATTTTCTTAATCTTACTTTTGGAATGATATCACTGATAATACTTCCACAGACATGTTTAATGAAAAGCCTTAGCATGTGCAAACATATTTGCTGCAGCCTGATACATTTTAATTATTTACACTTAAACAGTAGTTAAAAGTACTAATGTTCTATTCCTGTAGCTACACTTAAATCACAAAGCTGGAGGATTGTAATTGGAGACAATTTGTGACCCTATTACTAATTACCGCTGAGATCATTTTAATGCATGCGATGACCAACTATGCATTAAATAAATTGTTCAGAGGAGAATTAAAAATGCTGAGTGGCTTTCTGCAGGCATCCAAACATGAAGAGGGCATGCAGACTAATTTGCCAATTTAAGCATGTGTTGATGCATTGATCCGCTTTGCTCCCCCCACCTGTGGAGATGAAGGTGGGTGAAAAGACATGCTTACGGGGGACGCTAGAGAGCAGCCAGACCTCCGGGGATCAGTACACTGAAAAGTGGGAAGACAAGATGATCGCATGTGCTTTGGCACAAAGGCACACGTGTGCTCTCTGGTGTCTATGCATGTGGATCATGTGCTTATGTTTATCTGATCATCGGGTCACCCTAACCACAATAAGAAAGCCGTAATTGTGTGTGCACACCTAATGGTAATATTCCTCCCTCTAAGTGAGTATGTGTATAACCTCCTCACCTCTTTCAGCAGAGGCACACTGGGGTTTGTAATTGTGTTGGTGGTTCTTCATTAGAGCCTGTGTGTTGGGGGTTGGGGTGTGGGTGGGTGGGTGAGTTAGTGAGGAGCTCAGGCTCTTAGGACCATGAGCTGCGTCATTAACGGAGGCTGGGCCTCTCTGCATGCAACCAGAATGTCAGCCGTACCTCGGTCATTTGAAACATAATAAGCACAAGTACAATGAGTGCAATGCAAACCTGCTGGGGGAGGGGGAACACAGCTTGTCTCTTCTATTGGGTTGTTGTTTTTTTTCAAGAGGCTTGATTAGAAGATATAATAACATACTGAGTAATAACTGGTAAAGATGATCTCCCCTGAGACTGATGGAAACCAAATTAATGTGGCGATTTGGATTTAATTATTATTTTTCTATTACTGTGCATGAAGACAGAGGAGATGTCCATCTAGAGCAGAAGCTGTGCTTGCAGCTATTGATTTTTTTCCTTTTCTTTCTCGCCCCCTCTCACTATTTTCTCTGTGTCTCTCTCTTTCTCTCTAACACAGATTTTAATCATCTCGGAACACCACATTCCCTAATACCATTAACAACACTAACCTTCCAGCGCCACAAAGCATTTAATTTCCAATGACACAAATTTCTCTCCAAGAAACTCAAATAGTGTCTTTATGCAATTTGCTGGCCTTAAGGTTTTGCTTCACGGAATAATTGAATTGCAAACCACTCACTTAGTCTTGCATAAAATCACTAGGCAAAGAGCTAATCAGTGCGAAAGAGACAATAGTTTCCCGGTTTGCCTTATTAGCTCATTTTAAAAGAGTAAAGAGCGCTTCTCTCCTGACTGACTTTAGAGCAATGATACTCTCGTTGGAAATTGTTCTCTTTCAAGCCGTGCAAACGACCGATGATTAGAGTAGAAACATTCCTAACACTGATGCAACAAGAAATGTTTCTGTTAGGTATTCAGACTGTTTGTTCCTCTTTCCACACTGCTGTTTGTAGCCATAAATAAGAAATGACCTTTAAATGTTTACATAATTTATACACCCATAAATTCTTAATATATCTGACTGCAAATGAGAGCAAGATGGTTGATTATGGCTCATAGTGGAGTTAAAATACGGGCTGTCTGCTGTGATATACACACACCTGTAAACAAGATATATACACACCTGTGTGTGAATCAGCAATTCAAACCAGTTTTATATTTGACTAGGGAAAGATCTGGCACATAGTGTGAATTTGGCACTGGAAAAGTAGTTACATTTAGCAGATACAAAATAATGTCATGCTGACTTTCAAAATGAACATTGTTCATATTACAATGTAGCTAAGCAGGCTGCTTACAGATTATTACAGCAGTCGTGACACATCAGTGTACAGTCATTATGACCTCACAAAAGCTGTCCTTTGACCCATGGCTCTAACCTCTCTGCAATGCTGTGAGAACAGATGCAAAACTAATTTCTTTCTGTTTACTGTAGGTGCATCATCCCCGAATGCGGGGAAAGTCTTGTTAATATGGCGACGGTGAGGTAAACAGAGAGGAAATGATGGAGTGGCAGACCCACGGGGATAACCGCATGAGGTGTGACAGACCACTGACATCAGCCCCCGTTCTCTCTCTCTGTCTCGCTCTCTCTCTCTCCCACACACACACACACACTTCCAGGAAGGGGTCATTAATGTGAGGGGAAAAAAATCGAGTCACGGCTTAAAAATGGAGCATCTCTTCATAGAGATGCAATCATTGCTAACGGATGTGAGTCAGGATCCACATCAGCAGAATGGCAAAACACTGCTGTTAATTCTTGCATTTGAGAGACAAAATACCTTGTTTTACCCCTGAAGTGCAATTTGGAAAAAGCACATTTTAGATTTATTTACACACCGTGAGAGGATCTCCCTTAAGTGGTTGCAGAGTTCATGTTAACCTGACCCGAGCAAACCGTCCTCTCTTCACAGCCTTATGAAATGACAGGAACGGTTGTAACACCCGTACAGTAGTCAAATGTTCACGTTTAACAGTTGTAATTGACATTTTCCCTCACTCCCTTCAGCAACGATATATCAAAGAGTACATCAGCCGCCGGAGGAAGAGAGAAAACATTAGGAGGATTAATAAACGAGGGGGGGCAGGGTAGATTGAGTGTTCACCAAGATCAGTAAAATAGAATCTGTCAAGCAACGCTGCAACATCCATCCCTTGAAAAAAAAGACAGCAGAACATTTTAATGGATAGAAGCAGGAAAAACACAGTGCAGCTGATCAATTCCCCGAGATTGGATTTCAGCTGCTGCGCCTGCTTTCATTTGTAAAGATAATATTATTTAAAAACGTTGTGAATGACTGTTTAAATAATCATATTGCTTACAGTGTGAGGCACTAACTTAAACAACAGTTATAAGAATTATTGTAAAATTAAAGGAGTGTGTGTGAATGATTCTCTCTGGCCTTGGCACATCATTCTCAATTACGTTCTGCTCAGCTGGAACAACAGAACAATGCTAGCGCGGTGCTTTATCGTGCGTGTGTATGCGGTGTTACCGGGTGTTATGCAGAAGCTATTTATGGCCACTAGCGACACTGCCAAGGGCATTGAAAACATGTTATTGAATCAATTCCGAATGTGAATTGAAATAGGAAGGGTATAATTACAGATCAGAGGAAAGGTAAAGCCCAGACTTATACAAGGTTAACTGTAGGAGGATGTTCTCTACCTGAAAAATGATAGCTTGGTTTCGGTTACGCTCCTTCAAAGATAGACATTAGAAAATGCAAACCAGGTGTTTTTCCTCTTAGTTTATTACTTTTTCACTTTAGCAGGGGCAGAAATTTTTAGCTTGGGGCCAAAACACCTGACAGAAAATAACAGAAACTTAATTTAAACCCCTAAAACTTAATTGGTGGGCACGAAATATGTCCCTGATAAAGCATGAGGTGATGTTAATAATAAATTCTCAGTCTACTAAATGTATTTTAATAAATTGGTTCATAGAAGTTATATTATAATATTTGACATCAAATGCTTTTGTATGGTTTTATATATAATGCAAGTGGTTGTTTCTGACACTGCTGATCTCATTTCAAAACCCTTTTCTTCAGACCTTCCCTTACTGTCTAGCGAAACACTACATTGCATAATGTCAACTGAATGTGCACCGCTGTTCCCTCTTTCCTTTTCTCAGAAAATCTATTGAAATTATCATGCCAACTGTCAGTCTGCATCAAACCCTGATTTATGCAACACTGACGTCTGCTTTAATTAGTCATTTCAGCTCAATGCTGCTTGTGCTCCAGGCAGCCAGCAGGGTCAGACACACACACCTTGTTGTGTGATCAAAACTAGGCCATCAGCAGCAGCACCATGATAATAGCCACGTCTTAACACTCCAGCAACATGTCTGTGTGCCGGTGTGTTAGTGAGAGTGTGTGTTCAGGTGTGTTTTTATCCCCCATGAGCCATCCATCTCCACACAGCAGGGTGGTTTTGGGTGTAGCACGGATGATCACAGCAGTCTCTCTACACCTGGAGGACTGGAATATAATAAACTAACAGGTAGTTTTTTTCCTGTCAGATCTCCGTGCCCTTTGCTTTCCCAGGGACTTGAGAGAAAAGGGATGTTTATGCTGAAAAATTACATTAATCAAAAGAAAATTGTTTGGAATACACTGTTTTCGTGTACAATTATGCACTCGTGCAGTCATTTGTGGATTAGCATGTGTGATTTTCAAAACGAAAGCAAACTAAACCATGTGTTTTTGCTTGTTTGAATTGCGGCACTTCTCAACAATCAGTCACAATCACGCAGAGCAAACAGAAGCGTCTGAAACCTCTCTCTAATTTGGCATCGGCTGACATTTCCGATGTCAGATGCGAAGCAGATGCTCAGCAGAGAGACTCTCATAAGATGTAGAGGAAGTGTGTGTGAGTAACAACAATCACATGAATGAGAGGGCAGAAAACTTCTCATCACAGATCCTATTTTTAGGGTCCGTGTGCTGCTTCGCAGACTGAAGTGGCATTGTGTTCTTTGTGAAAGCATGACCCTCTGAGGTGCGTTCATGTGCCATGAGCCTCAGCCAGAAAAAAAGCAGGAGGCTGGAAACCAGGAAGGCGTGGGAAAGCTCTGGTGAACAAGTGAACGAAGAATGATAGAAAAGCCGCACGGTCTGCAGGCATTCCTTTGTGATTACACATCTGTAGAGAAAGAGGCCAGACATTCTTTCAGCTGTGTCTAAAGCTCCTGACTTCTACCCTTGATCACCTCGCCCGCTTATTAGCTCTGACAGGTTTTTTTGGTGACTAGAGACTGTTTCCTAATGCAAAAGTATGACACTCTGAATCGGGCTTTTAAAATTGGTTTAAGGTCTGCTGATCCTAAAAAATACAACAGACAACAGTGTGCCATCAGAGAACAGAAGCTTATGTCCCTTCAAATAGACATTTATATTTTCAGGAACTTGGGAACTTTTTGAAATACATTCAGAAACTTCAGAAATGTTTCTTAATCCAGTCATTCTGGGGTGGAAGGCAGAAGATGACAGCAGACAGACGAGGCAAACACCGGTGAGAAGCCTTTGTTCTCATGGTGACCTCTTCATTTATAAGGCTTTTGTCACCATGTAAGGATTAAGAGTGAATGAGAGTTTTATCTCTGTTAGTCAGAAGGAAAAATCTCCCAATAAAGCTTTCTTTCATAGGAATATAATATAGGGCAATTTGGTAACATGACAATGTTCTTAGAAATACAACTTTTGGCTTTTTCTTTCTTTCTTTAGGATTTCAGAGACACTAAAAACCGTGAAACTGTGTGTGCACAGAAAGCATGAACTGGATTACTACTGTAAAAAACGTAACCAGTTACTGAAGCAATTATGTAGCTCATCTTGGGCCATGATCAATGGCTCAATTAAAGAAACATTATATTTAATATGCTCAAAATGTAAGAAAACTATTATTTCATTAATACAATTGCTACGTAAAAAAAATACACGCCAACAACAACAACCGGTCTACCTAGACTACACAATTGTTTGCGTAACGACAGACATCCCGTCGTTTAATTATACATACAGTATAGTTTGCGTATTAAAATACAGTGTAACTTAAATGACAGCAACATTTGTGTTTGCGCCTCTCATTACGTCCAATTATCACAGTTCGCGGTATTTTAATTAATTTAGTAACAGCAGATAAACGCCGTGTGGCTTTGGGCACATGAAAACGTTAATGCGCGATCATTACTGCATCAGATGCATTATACCACCCTCTACTGGCCAAAAAGATAATATATGAATGAAAACCGCGATATCCTTACATTTTTATGAAGTTTGGAGATAATAAATATTACCAGTCTTGTTCTTTAAGTAAATGACATGAGGCAAAAACACGCACACTTTATTTCACACATACACATTACTTTGCCTCACTTCTGCGCTGCGCTATAGAGCCAAACCACTTTACATATGTACAGTTTATTAATTTTTTTTTTTACAATTTATTAAATTATACAGTTTATGCGCTTACACGTCAATGCCGAAAGGAAGGACGCCGCGATGAACTGGCTGGGCTGCACGTCTATTACTGCAATAAGACGAGTGACGCGTTTCCGGCGGCGGACACCACGTGACCCTTCCTATATCAACACACGGACGCCATTAATGTTAAAAGCAGAGACGGAAAATCAGAGGTGAGTTCATACGGAAGTGGTGCTAACCGGAGCATTTAAAAACGGAGGGACTTGTGTGCGTTACCGGACAGTGTTTGTTAAAGTCGTAAAGTGACCTCCAACGCTGCGATTGTGAAATGTAACTGCTTTATTCTGCTTTTGGTTACGATGGCTAATAAAAGCTAGGCCTAAACATCTGTTGGATCATTGATGTGAACTGCTCCAGAGATCACATGTAACGCGGCTATGAGCGTCTGGTTTAATGGGTCTGTGCATGTCCTTTCTTCAGTGTATCGAGGTAAACCAGGCTGTTTTATCCAAAGCTTTCTGTGTGAAGACGATGTGTTAACCTTCTGTGCGGGTCATTGGGGTTTTAATGTGCTTGTAATTCGAGTGCCACCTGACTAATCAATAAAAAAAACTTTTTATAAATGATTTTTCTTCTCTAACACCACTAAATATAATACGAATCCCTTATTTCATCTAACACTACCTTATTTATTTATATGTTTTCAACTTATATTACTCAAAAAATATCGACCATATGTATCACTTTAAACACTAATTACTATGGGTATTCACTTCCTCTTTAATTGAGGTTCCTTATGCATGTAAGCTTTAAAGGTTCCTCCCTTATTTACGTACATTGTCGTGTGTTTTTGTTTTTGCATTGGTTTAACAAAATGTTTCTGTGCTGGTTGCATAATCGGTAAACAAATCCTGTCATCTTTACATGGTTGTTTGACTGTTTTGACGTGCCACTTGTTACAACACACACCCTGATGTTAATGCAGTTCTGTTTGTGCCCATCAGACATCCGTGTTGGGTTAATACGTTGTTTTTGGGGATGCAATCCACACTTCATGCCCAAATGTCGTTAATTTACACACCTTTCTAGCAAAACATTTCACAAGAAGAGTATTTTCTGCCTGGCAGACGTGTCCACACGTCTGTTGTTGTGCCAGGACATTTGTGTGAACTTGATGAGAACTGGCATCTAATACAAATGACCTTTATGAGTAGTTGCTCGGAAAAGTGAAGTTAGTGCTGAGAAAAGCTGCCGCCACTTGGTCTGATTTGGTGCAATGAAATTCATACATTTAGGTGTCCAAACATATCTTTTCCAGAATATTCTGGATCATCAAAATAGAAGTATACATATAAAGTGTGCGCTGTGGCCTTTGTCACCTCCTGTGACACTTGCTCTGTTTTTCCACATCATGCCTGACTTGAGGCAGTGCTTTCTTGGCCTCCGGTTTAAAGTTTAGTAGTGTTTTCATTTAGCAAATGTGAGTTGGAAAAAGCTTGCGTACAGCAGCGAGCCTTCATTGCAGTATGGTGCTATTTTGTTGTTGCACTGTAGAGAGGATGGTATTTATAGATGTTTTCATACTGCAGCCATCATCAAACCATGTACAGGGAATTTGAAAGGGGAAAAAGTGCCTGACTGTACAAAACGCAACAACAAAGTTGATGTTGCGCTGAGGGTGAGGCTTTGTTGAATAAGCTGCTGTCATCTCTAATCTGATCATTTGAATACGTTTACATACGGGAATGTTGGGATGTCATATTGTGCTATGATGATAATTTGGTCATATTTCAAAAACCATCAGATGTAAGCATCATCTCACTTCATTGATTGTCATAAAGTTTATGAAATGTAAATACACTATTCTTCATCTGTCTGTCTGTCTGTCTGTCTTACCGACATTTGTGTGAGTCTCATGGCCTGGTCATGCTCATGACCATGTGTTGTTATAAGGGTATGAATGAGAATGGAGTTGGCATAACTTCCAGACTGTCCAAAATGTGTAAGGAACAAGCAGCTCCAGTTTTTTCAGAAGTCAATAACAGGAACTGAATGTGCATGTCTTAGTTTAAGACATTTCTGATGTTATACAGAAGTATTCCAAACAAATGTAAAGCATGTTAACAGCTTTTTAGAGTAATGGCCCATTACATTTGGCATTTAGAAGTTAGGTCGTAATATCAGGTATGTGATGATATGCTGGGCTGAAAGCGCATTATCACCACCTTCCTGAAGTGTTGAAGAACTAATGTTTTTTGTATGTCTCTTAGGGTGCAGTTAAGAGATGGATTCCAAGTCTCGCCGCTTTCCGTTTGCTGTCTCCAGCTCTTCCTCGCTGTCATCGCCTTCCTCCCTGTCCTCCTCATCCTCTGCGCTCAGTGCAAGTCGGCTCTATGGCAGAGGCAGTGTCTTGGGGAGAGATCGGTTTAGCAGAGACACTTCTGTTAAACTAGACTCAGACTATCAGGTATTGCACATTTATTTATTTACACTTTTTTTTACAGTGTCTGTTCACATCCAGCTCCACAGGTACTGCAGCTTAAGGGGCCGTTCACTTATCACGTCTCAACACGTGTGCCGCTTTCTTCTTACCAAAACGCTCAAGGTTGTGTTCCCGTGGTGCCACTAACACTGTTTCCATTTGTACCCACTTACTTTATAAGTGGTCTTCAGGGCTAAAATAATGTTAATCAGTAAAACCTTCACCCAAAACCTTGTGATAAGGCCATTTTCCACCTCCTCTGTGACTTGAGTTGAATTAAATCTAAGTAAGGGTCATCAGCAAATCAGCTCAGTGTGCCCTGTGTCCAACATTAACTTTTGCTTTATGGGGCAATACATTATTTCAGAGGCATTTTTATCTATATAAGGCATGTTTTTCTAACATTATGAAAACAGTCACCTTTTCATGTAAAAAATAGAGCAGGTTATTATTAGGTTTTTTTGCCCTTGCTTTTAAAATTTTAGGAACATTTGTGTCGCTGTAATTACCTTTTTGTCCCCTTATACAATTAATAAATGACACACAAAACTAAAACCATCCGAAAGTCAACTGGCATGTGCTTTAGTACCAAAAACTTTAAGAATAATTTATAATTACTGTACACTAAACAATACATTTTTACTTCAGTGTCTGCCCTCATTGACCTTAGAGTGTCACAAGCTTTTCTATTGTTTTTTTCTTTGTTTTTCGTGTTCCACAAAGTTTGGTTGGTTTGACTGTTGCCTCCACCCATTCAGACAGTAAACTTTCATGAAGCTTCTAGAAGCCCAACAGAGCCACTGTGGAGATCAGTCTGTTGGCATCTCAGGTTCCACAGCTACTGCTGGGTCTGTGGGAAGGTCTTCGAGTTATGCTGGTCTTTTTATAGGTCATGCTAGATTCTTGGCCCTGGTGTATCTCGTCAATCTGTCCCTCCAGAAGTTGCTGAAGCTTCTAGTTGTTTTTGTCTCTCAGTAGTGTTTTCAGGAGCTCATGTTTAAACATGGTTGTATCAATACTTTAATGAACGTTGTGTATGATTTTGGCATTAAACAAGCAAATCACTCATGAAGGAAGATTATTTGCAGTGTCTTTTGTGGTTGAGTGGTAAGTTTCACTCTTCACCTTTTGTTTCAAACTTCCTGTGTTTACGCAGATGAGCAAAATGGCACGAACTTGTTTTCCACCAAGATTAAAATACAAGCAAACCTGTCAACATTATTCTTTGCAATAAAGGCTTTTATGAAACCGAAAAATTGGACTAAATCCAGATGATATTCAGTTTCCAGATACGCTTTGAGATTTTGGAATTAGAATTTGGATTTAAATGATGTCCCTTGTCACGTTAACCAGATTTCACAACAATCAAAAGTTCAATCACAGCAATTTGTAATGGTGCTTAATGTCCGACTTAGAACTGTTTAATAGCATTTAATAAATGAATTGCTTTATAGTTACTCAAAGATAACTTTATAGAGCTGCTGGCCAGTTACACAGCAGAAACATTGTGGATTTTGTGATCCTGCTATTATAGTTGCGCTTCTGTTCACAGGGCGTGTGAAACAAGCCTGAAGCTGCAGTATAAACAACAGTTGTCTTAAATCTCTTCCTGTCACATGTTTATGTTCTAATGTCCATGTGTCTGGTGTTCATTGCTAATGTTCTTTTGTCACAGAGCTCTCGTCTGATTGGTTCCCCAAGAGTATACCGTTCATCAGAAAGCAGTCACTCCAGCTGGAAACTCTCAACACCTCTCTCTTCCTCCTCTTCATCTTCCTGTGATCGATCATGGACAGAATCCTCCAATGGGGACAGAGTTAGACTTGTAAATAATTTGTATTTTTTTTATTTTAAGGGTTCATACAAAAGGCAGTCATACTTTTCCTCAATCTTATGAAATATGTTTATTGTACTGTAAAAAATACTGCTTTATAAACTCCAAACTTCTTTTCCTACTTTAAAGGAGCAGTAACAGCTAGTTGTATATTTCCACAGTCTGCCCGGATTAATACATTTGATTAGATTGTGTGGCGCATTTCAGTGCAGATTGTTTTGTGATCTTGTCACATTGTAATGCAGGCTTTGCAAAGAGGCCGTTAATCAAACATGCATAATGCCTGACTGCTGGTGTGTTGGCGCGTTTCAGACAGACTCTGAAGGAAGACTAGGAACCTACTGCGGACGTCTTGGCATGTCCCAGGACAGTGAAACTAAACGAGCAAAACTGTCCTATACGAACAGAGCAAAATACCAGCCGAGCAGCAGATCTCCCTCCACCTCTACACCTGCCAGCTCTTACTCCGCTTTAGGAAGTAGGTCACATGATTGCCTGATAGATCAGTTGTCTTTGTAGTTGACAAATATTGGTATCAGAATTGTCCAATCATTGTTAAAATTATCAAAATTGTCATTTTTAGTAATGTATTCTTTCAGTATATTGATGCGCAATTAACAAACTGTTCTTGAATTTAGATTCATCATGGAAGTCAACCATTAGTTCTTTGTCTGGATCATCAACTTCAACATCCTCTTCCAGTCTGTCAGAGGGTCTGTGGGCACGCAGGGATCTGGAGAAGAGAAGGGATTCAGGATCGACCTCTCTGAGAGAGTCCAGCTACCGGCCCAGTGGGGTGACATCATCATTGTGTATGTGTGCACAATTTCTGTATACTCTAATATCTGCTACCACACCCATGTTTCCACATCTAGTGGAAAGTGTTTCTAGACTAATGTAATCTGTTAGACAGGATCAGCTGTTCAGCAAGGACATTATGGATGTGGTATTTGGTTTTGCACATACTTGGCTCTTTATATCTTTGTTTCTTTTAGCCATTTACTTGTACAAGTATAGGGTCCAGTTTATCTTGTCAGGGTTTATTTTATAAGGTTCAGCTTATTACATTGCTTCTTACCAAATATATGATGGAAGGAATTAAAATGCTTATATGAAATGATCTTAACTGTGTAGGAGCAGATCTATGTGTGAAACAATGGGCAGTGAGAGTGGAGACATTGAGAAAATTTGAATTGACCAGTCAGAATGTGTTCCAGAGTGCTGTGTAATATAATATATTGTTGCTCATTATAGTAATTGTATTGTGTTTATGTTTGCATTTCAGACCACCCGGACCGCGTTACTTCCACCTATGCACAAGGTGCTCGACCCAAAGAGAGCCAGTACACATCTCACAGGGACAACGGGTCTAATCACCGTATTTCTGCCAAGTACATCCCCTCTCCTCTGGAACACAGCTCCCACACACTGGCCGCTGAATATCAGCCTGCTCCTTACTCCCGTGATGCACAACGCACCAGCTCTAACTCCTCCAGAACCTCCACCTCTATCTCTGAGCCATCCCACATCTCATCCTGGAGCTCCACTCCTTATACACCCCTAACTGGGCGTAGCTCCAGCCCACCACCCTCTGGTCCCGCCCCCACTCCCCTCTCTATTCAGAATAGTGGGGAATCTGATGGCAGGCGAACAACCAGACGTCTACTATCGCGACTTTTCTCTCGACGCTCTAGTCAGGAGTCAAGCTCGACTTCCAGTTCTGCCTCTGATTCGAGATCATATGACTCTAGCCCAGATGAAGCCCTGCCCTGTGAAGCCCCTCATCCAGGTAGCAGAGAGGATTTGGAAGCAGAGCTGAGGACCTCTGACCCAGTTCAGGCACTTTCGTTTCTGCGCAGACGTGGGCCGTCTCTCGATCATGTTCAGGAGAGTGCTGTTGTGGTACCTGAACAGGAATCGCTCAGGGCTCCAGGGGGCCTGGCTTGGCTGAACTGGAACCGTTGCACCCCGCTGTTCTCTCGTCGCAGAAGAGAAGGGCGTGATGAAAGTGCCCGCATGGACCCTCGCCACTCACCCCAGTTCCCTCTTGGTGTTAGAGACGGGCATAAAATGCCTAACCAGGGATCATATCATGAAGATGATGATGATGAAGAATCATCATCATCATCAGAGGGTGCCACAGCAGCACCCTCTGCTGGAGCTTCAGGTCTCTCTGCGCCACTACTGCAGGGCTCCGACCATTTGGCTGGGCAGAGCTATGGCATTGGCAGGGTGGAATCCAGCCCTATCTTCCGTATGCCTGGGAATGTAATAATTGGGGTGGGAGCAGCAGTAGAGAGCAGGAGTCAAACCAATGAGCAGGTGAAAGAAAAGCCCATATCTTCCAGAGACCCAGAGAGACTGCGGAAGATTCAGGAGAGGTCAGAGGGCATTTACCACAGCAAATCTCTAATGTGTTGCAGTTGTGTAGAGGAACATTCATTCACGATTCTTTCATGACTAAAATAACTTCAAAGCTTTTTATTAGGTTTGTTTAGCAAAACCGTATGAAGATGCAATTTTGCATGATATAATAATGGCAAACTCTTTTGACGTTATGGATATGGATTTTTTAAAAACCAGTATGGCACGTTTTTAGCATGTATTAGGAAGTTAGCATTATTTTTATCTATGCTTCACAATGTGTCTTATGCATTTCATAACTAATTTGCTGATTATAACCACACCCCTTCCTGCTTTGCAGCCTGCTATTGGAGGATTCTGATGAGGAGGAGGGTGATCTTTGCAGAATCTGTCAGATGGGGGAGCAATCAAGTTCCAATCCTTTGATCGAACCCTGCAAGTGCACCGGCAGCCTGCAGTTTGTGCACCAGGACTGCATTAAGAAATGGCTGCACTCCAAAATAAGCTCTGGTATAGTTGTTCTTTTCTTGAGCCTGGTAATAAATTTGTGTTCTGTGTTCTTTATAATTGCCTTTATTATATCTGTGCTTTTATTTCTAAACTTTCCAGTCTCCTTGTCTCATTTAAAAAAGCGTGATGACTGTACCATGATATTGTAAAGTTTCAGGTGGTAATACCATTAGCACGGTGCTCTGATATACCATGAATGTACTTTTTATTAGTGGTGGCACAAATACCGTGTCACTTGTCTCAAACACACATTTTTAAATGTATTATATTAATAAAATGATGTTAGTTATGGGTGCTAGGATAAGGTAAAAGGCTTATTTTGGTTTCACTCAGTCATGTATCTGCTGTGTTCTGCAGGTTCTAACTTGGAGGCCATCACTACCTGTGAGCTTTGTAAAGAAAAACTGCACCTAAACATTGAGAACTTTGACGTTAATGAGCTCTACAGATCTCATGAGAGGGTGAGTAGATCAAAAACATATTCTGTTATATATTTTCAAACATATTAAAAAATATTCTGAATGATTATCGTTTTCAGGTTTGTTACTAGTTGAGTGTTTTTCGGATGATGTAAATGGAACCCTAGGCTAGAATATTCTTGTGATGTTTCCTGTGTCACTAATAAATTAGAGTCACAGCAAAATAAATTGTGGGTGAGCTGTGGACTTTCTGTGTGAATGTAAAAAGAGAGAGACAGGAACAGAGGGCTGTGTGTATTAACATATCCACTGACAGGCTTTGAACTGGTTTCCAATCACAAAGTGGTTATTTCTTGCTAAAACTGAATGTTCACACACAAGTTAGATGTAGCTCTGTATGTGTGTGTTGGGTTCCTCAGTCAGAGTACGAGTTCATCAGCTGTGGGCTGTATCTGGTCGTTCTCTTGCACCTGTGTGAGCAGAGGTTCTCTGATGTCCTGGGGGCTGTCAATGATGCTGGGGTAAGCCCACTCTGTCCTGTCGCACCTTTACTTTCTCAGTTTATTCATTATCTGCTCTTTTACCTATTGTCCTAGTATAGTACAGTACATTGGGTAGTGTGACATTGTGGTCCGTCACATGTGAAATAATGAAAATGTACCTTTATAAACCATTGTTGTGACCTAAAAACCAAAACGTTTTCCCCTCTCTCGCTCAGTTTTTCAACTTGGCGAGAACTCTGCACGAGCATATGGACAATCTTGAAAGTACGTTTTGAATCACTTTTGTGTTTATTGTGGTACTGCGCATTAAAGTTTATAAGCTTGACGTAATTGTAAAATATCAACTTTTTTAAAAGGTAGGTAAGTATATAGATAATACTGCCATGCCCATTATGTGGATGAGTAATGCTGCTGTTGAATGCTTTTTGAATTTAAAGTAGTTTGTTGCATGGCGTTTATCACATCTGTGTATTTTCTTAACATACACATTCACACACAAGAATGTTAATGATATTACACTGTAGACTACGTAACAGTTGTTGTTGTTGTTGTTGTTGTTTTGCATGTTATAATTGGGCTACTTCTATTGTTTTGATATTCCACAACTGGCCCAGTGTCCATCCTTTAAACTGGTGTGCAAACTGGAATCTATATAATGTACGCTATGCAATATGTGAAAAAATGGTTTCAAGGCATTGTGTGGAGAGAAAAACAAACTTCATATCAAACATTTTATTGGGCAAGTATGCATGTGGTTTAGTAAAACATTACTGTTTTTCAAAAAAATGTTTTCAAGACAACGGCAACATTTAATCGCATAGTTGATGTTTTTATGAGTAGTTTTGCAAACAAGAATTACTGTCATTATAATAAAACTGTGTAATATCAGTTTTGTCCTTGCCAACATGCCTTAAATGACAATGCTTTAATCAAATTGAGCAGCAATAGCATTTTTTCAAGCCTTATAGTGACAATGGCTACATTCAACTCAACTATATAAATGGCTGCATTTGTCCTCTGCATTTGTCCTCTGTCCTCTGAGAATTTGGGTTCTTTGTGAACAAGGCCCCAGCCAGTCAATGTTGTGATTTGTTGTTGACCATTGACATGCTCAGTTTTTATTGATTTCAACAATTAGTTGTTGCAGCCCCGGTGTTGACTGTTAAGAAAATGAAGTAATCAGCAATGCATTGTGGATGTTTACATCTGTTTCTGTCAGAAGGCTTCTTGTGATGATTCTTTCTCATACACTTGCAGGTTCGTTTGCAGAATCAGATGAAGATGAGGCAGAGGACAGCAGGCCATCCATCGACTTCTGTGACTTGGAGGAGGATGATGATGACGACATGATGATGATGAAGAGGAGGAGGAGGTTTAATCGGGTGGTAGGGAGAAAGGGGGTGTGGCTTAGCAGTCTGTCTCCCAGTCTCCTCCCACTTCCTATTCTCCACTTGTGTCCTTCCGTTTGAAGTGACTTTCGCCAATATCTCATTGACAGCATAACCACTGTCCCTAGCCTACTACGAGGCTTTCATAATATGCAGATTAAACTTGTCTGATGGGAGCAGTTTGGATCCCATTTTCATTTCATTTTCTATTTTGCATCAAAGATGGGTGAGCACTCTACAGCTTTATTTAATTAAAAAAAGTCCGGCTAACTGTCAACCACCACGAGTGCTTTAAATTAAAACTATGCTTAGAACCTGAAGTGGGGACAGGCAGAAAGGATCATGGGAGATTTGCATTCTTACACAGGTGCGTTGGTGGAAAGCTCATCTGTTCGTTTATAGGGCTGCTTAAATATGAGATTATAGTTGGTTTCAATATCTTGAAAAATAAATTAAAATAATAAACTCTTAATTTCCTTTTGTTTTTATGTGATCTAATATGTTTTGAGTTGAAGTTTTTTGATGAATGGGTGAATGAATAACTTTCTTCCCTTTACAGAGGGCCTTTTCCACAGTCTGTTTGTATGTTGTGCATTGCTTTATGAAAATGTTGTAATTCACTTCAACTGATTGCAATAAAATTGAGGTATTTAGATACCTTGTAAAAACTACATTTCTCTTACAACTATTGGACAGCGTTTCTGTTCACTTTGTTTGTAGATAGTAACTTTTATGTGTGTACACTTGATTTATATTTACACTTATGATGTTTAGAGTGCAGTTTTTAGCAGCTGATGTCCTCTTCACAGAGATAACTGACAAGCCACATTAATGATCTCAAATTAAGATATTGAGTTTTAGTCCCATACATATGTATATAATATATGCGCGTGCTTGTGTGTTGTACACACACAAGTGTGCAAACATGCACAAGATATTTGTCAGTGTTTTCACACACACATGATACAGTCCTGTTTCTACAGCATTACTTGAGGGTAACAGATCAGGTAGCTCACTGGATCTCTAGACAAAGCAAATCATCACTCTCTTTGTAACTTACAAGAGCAACACGACAAACGCTCCTGACTTTGAACTGATGAAGTGAATTGATTGCTTGAAACATTTCACGATGGTGTGCAACTTCCCCCCAAATCATTGCATACGATTTAACAAAGCGGAAACCACTAACCGGCAGAGGGCGTCGCGCGCGCTGTGACGCATCGCGCGCTGTGACGCAACGCGCGCATCAGTCGGACCCCAGCAGCTATTCATCGGTCCATCTGAACCGTGATGTGACCATGACACACATCCACCTGAAGACGAGACCACCACCACCATCTCCCGCCCCGCGTCACTGAGTGCAGTTATGTCTGAGACGCGCTGCCTCCTCTCGCCATGCCAGATCTGTCGGCCTGTCTGCTGCTCGCCGCGGTGCTGATCGTCACCGGGGATGGGTACGTGAGGAGGGCGGAGGGTGGGGCGCTCTCCCGCGGCCTCGCCTCGCTGTCGGGGGAGGACAATGCCGGCGACCCACAGACCTCCCCGCTGAAGGGACGGAGGGATGCGACGGTGCGTCCATCAGGTAACGCGCACATCACCGGGCTCGTATTCAGCATCATCCGCTTTCTCAGCATCAGCATCCCAAGCGCATCAGCTCCGCCATCAACAAGCCGCGGTGCTTAGAAATAATAGGGATGTTTTCATGATGGGGTGCATGACAACAAAGGGCTGTTATGTCCTGGTGTGCTGTTGACCATTGTGTTAGCTGCTGATGGCCTACAGGACTAGTCCATTTATTACATTGATCTGTTATTTGTAACCCTGAGGTGTTGTATGCAGCGCTATCTCGCCTGTTTCAGGATCTATTTAGGACAGACATCTGCACTGCTTGCATTATTTACAGGTGAATAGCTGATATGGCTGTGCAGCATCATAGCCCACGTCTTGCTTTATATCAAATTTTATATCTAATAGTTTATTATAGCCTACAAATGTGGCAATATTAATAGTTTATTATTCAGACAGTAACCTATGGCTTATTTGACCTCATAATAGTTGCACGGTACATATTTTCACACTGGCCTGTTTTGTAAAGTGCAATATCATGATCATATTTTAACACTGATTTGTAAAAAAAAAAAAAACATATTTTTCGTATTTATTTTTTTATCATAAATGTTTATAGCATTAGAGAATATATCATATATAATTTGATTATATATGATTTTATGTGGCAATCTTCTGGGGTTATTAAATAAAACTCTAACCACAATTTGTAAATATGGTTTTATATAGACCACTATGATTTAAACAGTCTGATATTTAGTTTTATTGTTTATTTAGTTGCTTAATCTTGGACATGTTATAGTTTTTGATATCTAGACATTATAAAGGGGACCTACACTTTCTTCATACAGAGGGGATTCACTCTCTTTCTGACGTTCAGATGTGTTTCAAGGGGTTTTCAAGCTCTCTGCATTTACATATTTGGCACTTTGATCTGTTTTGAGGTCCCCCTGACTGAGCTGTATGTCTGATTGTTACCACAGATTTTTACCATCGACAGCTTTTATCAGGCATGATATCAGATGTTTAGTTTGGCTGATTTATAAGTTATACTGGTTTTAGATGTGTTACATCTGAGTTACCTTAATGATATTGACATAGGTGGTTAACCTGTTTACTGTCAATTATAAATTACTCTATACATCTCTAATTCATATTCACAAGAGCTTCTGGCAAAGTTTTCAGACTGAAATGCAGTTTCTGGTATAGCCCATTCTTATGCACCGTATGCATTTTTCATGCACATATTTATTTACCCCTACCAAGTCTATGACCTTTTCTCGGCCCCTAGAGTCGCCCCTGACGCTGAAGGTTTGGGTGAGAGATGCATCCAGCCAGAAGTTCCTGAAAGGAGCTGAGGTGGGTGTGTTTGTGAATGGATCTCAGATTCTCTCCAGCCAGACTCTGGAGAATGGAGAGGTCACGCTCACTGTTCCATACCACCTTGGCTTGACCCTCAATCTGGTGGCCAGCATGAAGGGTTATGTGCTCACCCAGCTGCCTTGGACAACCACCAAGATGCCCAGTAAGTTACTCAAATGCTGTTTATTTATTATTAGGCTGATATGTATTCTATATAAGTTAATGACATCAGATTGACAGTTTGCTTTGCAGATTTTCACTGTAGGATTATATGTGTAACCGTTAGCAAATCCTCTTCATTCCTGAATGTCCAGACATGTTATTGCTTAATGTCTCTCTAAGATGGTGCTAAATGTAAATATGAAAATAAACAGGGAAACAAAGATGGCTGAGACAGCATAAACGTACATTTCAAAATGTGTAACTGTTCTGTAACACTCAGCTAGAACCTAACTTTCATCATAGAAGAGGAAATTGGCTGCCAGTGTGGTGTTGGAATGTTTTTATGTTGTTTTCTAGTTTTTTCTGTCATTACGATGTCCCTGCATCCTCAAACACAAGGAAACATCTGGCTCTTTGAGGATACTGTGCTGATAACTCGGAAAACATCTGGTATGTTATATAATATCTTTTACGCAGTTGTTACTCAGTTGTCTGTGGTATTTATCCTACTTTCATTTGTACCGTTCTGAAACTGAGATAATAAGTTTATTTAGTGCATTCATAAACAAGAGTGTCATTGTAGTGCTAAAAGGGATAACTATCCCAAAAATATGAATATGAAAAAAATTAACATTTATATTATTTGCTCACCCTCATTTTACTCAAACTCATATGACCTTCTTTTTCTGATATTACACATTATTTCTCTTACAGCACAATTATGCTTTCAAGTTAAAACTTTACTGTAGCTCAACTGATAGATCATGGCCGAGCTTGAGCTTAAGTTTCTGTTGTATTCCTACTGTGTAATTTTAATGTAATTATTTCCCAGATTTGTCATTCCAACCAAGTGTCCAGTTTCCCAAAAGCCTCCTCAGACTGCCCGAGAACACCACCATCTCAATGCTGTCAGCCTATCTGACAGCTCCAGCCCTGCCTGCAGAAAAATACTCCAACTTCTTCACTCTAAGCCAGAGCAGTAAGAAACCTAATGCTTAAAATGTTTGTGCAAATGCTAATAAGCTTCCTTTTGTTCAGATGTTAATGATGTGTTAGTGGAGGGAAATTACAGTAGAGCACTTTAAGTCAATGAAGGCTACAAGTCTATTACTGTTTACACTTCATACAGTATTGATTAGCTGATGTTATTGATTACAGCATGTTATTGATTTGGCAATATCAGGCTGCTTGGTGACCCAGACTTAAACAAATGTGATATCACATTGCAGACAAACTATTAATCCTTTAGACCACACGCCCACAATTACGGTTTTCCAATACATTCTACAATTAACCATTAACCTTTTATTGTTGTATCACCCATCACAGGTTATAGAAATGTCAAGTTGAGCCCTTTGGTTATGATCAGCGCCCAGTTAGTGTCTAATGGAAATGAGCTGGACATCAGAGGCCCTATTCAACTCACAGTGCCACTCCCCTACCACACTTACTTACGGCCCTCCCACTCACTTCCGGCATGGATCTTCAACATGACATTGGGTAACAGAATCATTTCAGCTTTGATAGACTGCAAGCCTGCAGATTCTAATGCTGTATTTATATCTTATTAGCGTTGCATCCAGGTCAGCTTTGGATCTGTGGCCTACATTTACCATTCCCAAAATGTACACAAATGTATAAATAATTACGTAAGTTTAATATTGGGTTGTGGGAAAATCCTGCTTAATGCACCTTTAAATTAGAATTGTGTCTAGCACTTAGTTATGAGTTATTTTAACATAGGTACTTGGGTGAAGAAAGGTTTGGGTACTGTTCGGTCAGAGAAAAATGGCTTGGTTTGGACATATGTAGCACCTCATCTTGGTAACTGGATTGCTGCACCATCACCATCTTCAGGTGAGAAAAATCTGAGTGTAAAAATCACTCATTGCCCCATGCAATTATCATTTTAACTGTGCATCAGAAAGCATATCTTTCTCATCACCCATGTCTTGCCTAAGCACTGAAATCCATATCTCTGCCTTCTGTCCATTGGCAGCCCTCTAACCAGATTTGTGTTTGTGTAAATCTAGGTTATATGGGTCTTGCAAGCTCAATGGATTTCATTTCCCACCACACATACCTTCTTGTGGGTATACTGGGAGGAACTCTTGTGATAGTCATTGGATTTTTATCTGTGATTGTATTTCACTGCAGGTAAGAGTTAATTTAATCACACAAACACTGTATCTTAATCTTATTAAATCATGGTTTCCAGAGAGTTAAAGGCAATCTCAGGTTTGTCTGACTTTTTATAAAAAATACTTTTCTATCATCTGACAGAGATTTAAACCATGAGGCCGGAAGAAGGCGATGGAATTCCACAAGGCTCACGGTACTGAAGAAAGACCAGACCACTTGCACCAGCTCTGAAGAGGCTCAAGAATTTTTCTTCCGTAATGGCGACCGGTCTTATTCGTTGGCTGGAAGAGGCATTGGGCATGATGCGTCGGACTCCCCACGACACCAAGCCAGCTACAACATTTATGTGGAAACTGTTGGTCGGCCAGTGGCCAATCTGTATGAGAACATTGGATCTGTGGGATTGGAAAGCCTCAGAGCCCCAGTGTCAAATCTATACGTTAATAGTGATGAAGTGGCAAAACTTCGAGAAAAATCGGAACAGAATGCCTCTCGTCAGGGTGGTGCGGAGAATGTCGTTTTCAGTGACAAGTTGTTCCATATCTATAACCAGCCAGTGGCTATTGTACAGGCCCCAGAGCTATTTAATTCCCAGGGCCAGGCTGACCCTTCTGGAAGCAGATCCGCTACATTTCCTCGGAATGGCATGGAGCATGGCGCTCAGACAGAGAGGACCTTAAAAGACAGTTTTACCCAGACGTTGCCCAAAGTCCCACAGCAGGACAACGATGAGCCACAGGCCCTGGACGGAGCCCAGGCTGTTTCCGCTAACCCAGGCCTATGGGGCCGCTACAGTCATCTCCTGGAATCTGTGTCTGTCCCTGGAACTTTGAATGAGGCAGCTGGAATGGGGCCTTTCCGAGGGGAACTCCAGGGAATATCAGAGCAAACCTTGCTGGAGCTCTCCAAGGGCAAGCCCTCCATTCATCAACCCCGTGCCTGGTTTGTGTCTCTCGACGGCAAACCAGCGGCCCAAGTCCGTCACTCCGTAATCGAGCTTCAGGGACGGCATCGTCCAGGCAGCAGCAATGACACAAGCTTGGACTCTGGAGTGGACATGAACGAGCTCCAGCAACCTCTGCGGAAAAGCGAGGAGCCCTCGAGCAGCAGCATGGCTAAGATCAGTGGGAATCAGGAGCAGGACTTCAGCAGCAGTGAAATTGGAAGTCCAGAGGACATATCCCTGAGGAACACCCTAGAGGGCAGCAGTGCAGCCATTCCCAACATCCCAGAAGACAGGGATGCTGGGGACACCTCCAGTGAGTCCAGATCTACACCTCCCCCGCGGAGGCTGAGGAAAGTTCGAGACAAGAAACCAGAGAAGAAAACATCTAGACATGTGAGGGAGGAAAGACCGCAAACAAAGCACTAGCTAAATAATCTGTGTGTATCTGTAGCTTTATGGTGTCTGAAAAATGGCTTTGATCAAATTGCCTTATTATAAAACCATCAGGAAAAGTGATTAAAACAAAATGCCTGTCTTATCCTGCCGTAACTCAAAGTCAGTTCTTGTGGCAACTCTAAGTTGGCTGTATCCAGCATTTTGTTAGCAGTTTATTTGTAAGAAATTTCACAGCCACAGTGTTTTGACTCCTTATATCGACATATTTTTAACTATTTGTTGCCCTGTGAGCACAATACTTGTACCCACCATGTTTCTACATCCTAAAGTAGATGTTTAAATTCATTGATTTGGATCACTTGGTTTCACTGGAATCAGTTTCTTTGTTCAATTCTACAAATATTTCAATGTTATACACAAGAAACTGCCACAGAGTGCCATGAACACGATACAATTATGGAATATAATTATAAAAAACAACACGATTATCATATAATTAAGCTACAATTCAGAAAAAACTCCAATGCCCCAGGGTGTTGCACAAATACAGTTAGTTTTCTGAGGGAGCGTCCGAGACCTTTTGCGTCATGCCATTTTTAACGCACTGTACTTATTTAATGTATTATTGGTAGTCACATGTGCATGCCTTCCATTGTAATGCTTTTACCATTTAACGTTTCTATGTGTAAGAATGTGGTATGTATTCACATTGAGAATATGTCTGAGATTATGCTGTAGATCACCGGTCCAGTGATGGAAGCACAACTGTACAGGTCATGACCCTGGCATTATAAAATGTTTCTTGTGCTAATGTGTTTTCTGTGTAAAATATTTCTTCACAAATTAACAACAAATCAATATCACCGTTATTATCACCGAGGCATTATTATTTTTAACTTTTTGTGTAACTCTATTTATTGTTCACAGTTACAACATAAAATTTGTTTGTTGTATCAGGCTGCAAATTAAATAATTTCAGAGACAGTTTGACAATTGAAGTGAAGTATGACTGAGAAAGAGTGAAGATTCTTTTGTGTCAATTGAATGTTTTTGAATTCATTTGTTATATTGTAGTGACTATTATTTCATTTATTGTAATATATTTTAATGACTTCTCAAAACACAGGTTTGACCGGCTCATGAGCTATTTCTTGGATGCTTTACAATACAGCTTGTATTCTGCCTTTTTGTGCACATATAATAAAGGTACTAAACCAAATACACTCATGAGTTTTATTTGGCCAGAACTGTAAAAACAGATACCGATTGTAGAAAAGACAAGCCCTTATGAGGAGACCCCTGATCTTTACTTTAACTGCATTTCATGGCAGGCGTTCTGGAGTATGGTCCTGTGTGAGAACCATTAATGCAAAAATCCTGGAAGCCCTGACTGAGTGATTCCACCGAGGACGACCAACATACGCTTTAACAGATGGCTCGGGTTCCACTGATCTCAACAGGGATGAAGTAATACCTTTCTGAGCCTGTAAACAATGCTTGGAAGAAAGAGCTCTGATGATCTGCGCACTTGCTCTGACTAACACAAGGTGCAGCCAGAGAGCTTCCCGTTCTGCCAACTCAGTCAGCAGTCAGACTTCTGGATTAATGGATCAATGCAGCCAGTATGGAACTACAGAGCCAGGACAGAGTAAAAAGATATAATCATTATTTTGGTTGTGAATGTTATATGAAAGGCATTTACAAAGTGACTTACCAATGAGAGAACATTTAAAATGTTGTCTAAGAAGCCAATATTAAGGAATAGAGCTGAAGCTAGGAAAATATGAACAACATATTAGAGAGGATTAGCTGTTCAGACAGTCAACGAAAACATTTTTTTTTTTTTTATTTGCGAAAATAACTTTCCTGTTATACCCTAATATATTTAACATGTTAAACATTTTACACTCTTAATGTTTAAGAGAACAATTAAGCTTTTCTAAAGAAAAACTCTTAAGGAAGAGCTGAGTGAAAGTTTGAAGATTGTAAATCATGATCTGAAACTACAGATTTATTAGCTGTCATTACCAAACCAGTGAGAATTTTAAATCTGACACAATCTGTTTCTTTTCATTTGTATAAGTTCAAAGTTAAATGACATCTCGCTTTTTTTTAAATAAGTTCAAGGTTTATCCAACTTTCCAAAAACTGAAAATGTGATTACCAACAACCACATCATTACAACTTAAAATATCAACAAAATATCCAAGATGTGATCATCTTAATGTATGTTAAATATAATTTACATTAATGGATTTGGCAGATGCTTTTATCCAAAGCGACTTCCAGTGCATTACATACATACAGTTTATCAGTATGTGTGGTCGCACTGGGACTCGAACCCACAACTGTGCGCTGCTAACACTTTGCTCTACCAATTCTGCATGCCACCACAAGATGGCGCTATAAGTCTGTGTACTCATCTCAATAATGTTATACTTCATTCAGTAACATATTTCACTCATTGTAGTATAGGAAAAATGCAGCTAACACAGTGTTCCCTGTTACTTTAGTTTTTTATATAAATAAAAAGCTGTTTAATAACCATTGAGTTTCTGGGGCACAAGTTAACAATTACAGCACATTTGTAGCCAAGTTTCTAGCCAGTTCCTGTTTGCAGTTTAGCATGTTGAATGTCATGACCACTGAAACCACTGAAATAATGATAGTTATTGATGAGACTCATAACACATACTGTGTATTTGATTGTCTAAACATAAAGTTCTTCAGCTGGTTTTTAAAATCTATTGTCTTCTAATAACCCTGTGAGCCATAACAAACTCCATGTGGCTTGGGGTTTGGCCTCAGCGAGAGTGATGCCTGAATAAGCTCCAGATTTTTGAAAACTTTATAGCCTTTGCTGGCCCAGCGTGCCACTTCACTACTGGTTTATATTAGACTCCTGCAGTGGGAGGTCGTGATGTGTGCACAGAAAATTCAGTCTGTCACTGATGTACTGATCCACAGACCCCATCACGTGGGTTTTGATATTGTATAAGAGGTCCAAGCCGCTCCACTGCATAATCACAAACTGTTACAGTGATAAGACAACACACACACACGTGACTGAAGTTGCTTTGACACGGATACTGATAAACTCACACCAAAGGCGTGAACACATTTGCCGTAGCAGTGCCGCCCATAATTAAGTCACTGCCACACTTTTCACTTTTTCAGTTTGCTTTTACACAAACCAGACAAATAAGTGATTTTGGGGTCCACACCAACAAAAGGTATCAAAAGCACGTAATGAGTGGGCATGCATAATCATACAGTATCAAACGTTTTTAACTGTATGCAGGAACAGATGATGCATTGTTTGTAAGGTGTATGTTTTGTGTTGCTTTTCAGGGGCGCCGCTACGGTTCCAGGACGCCCTGGCCAGAATTTTGTCCCTCTTGGTCAGTTCCTTGGGGAGGGTGGAGGGGTTTTCTCGTTTCACTTGTCTGGTTCTGCTGAGCCCCCAGTATGACCAGGGCCCTACAAATCATCCTAATCCTCACCCCATTATGACGTCCCTGCCCCTTTTGCTCTGTAAACTCTGAATCACAGATACATCTTCAGGTACTTCAGATTGTCACACTGCCGTTGGGTCACACTACTGATTCCACCCGTACGTGAAGTGTATCGTAATGAATTACATCATCAAAACATCTGTTGACCCATTGCATGCTTCATAATTCTCCTATCACTTCAGGCATTTGAGTGTGACAACGCCTGTTTTTATTGCCCGTGTGCATAAGATTCTCATCCACTTCAATAACTGACCCTTTCAGCCTTCAGCCGTCCACTGGTTTCATATGTTTGTACTTATATGACATGAATTTATTATAAAGAAAATTACATTTGATGTGGGAAGCTTGAATCTGCACGTGTGCCAGAGAAAGAGAGACGCCAACAGCTGGTATTTGTGCTGTAAATACCCAATGGCCACAGGATTGTACGGTTTTGACATGTGTTGACGGATTTGCTTTGATCGTTCAGTCGCTGCAAAGCCGGCCTGCGAACGAGCTGTTCTGTCTGAGTCAGTCAGAAGAATCAGCCCCAGCTGGTCTGACAACTGTATCAAAATATGATACCTCACATCTGGAGACCAGAGCAGTCTAAACGGGTCAGTCATTATACTAATACTAATCAAACTAACTACAGTATCTAAACATGATTTATATACTGGAGACACACAGGCAACCCTTTAGCAAGATCTCTCACTGTACTCATAAGAAATGACTGAACTAGCCTTTGATATGATTAGTTTAGAGGTTGATGGTTCCTAAAAAACACAGAGCACTTGTGATTATAATTGTTGTAATTTTTTTTGTCATCCCTGAGGTAAACAGTGTTGACATCACACTGATTTCTTTAAAGGGCCAAACACAGGATGATTAACTTCCCCAATTGGTTTCAACAAGCACATTGTCAATATGCGGTTAGACTTGTTTAACGATGAGCGTCTGTCTCACTGGGAAATGAGAAATATATTGAAGTGGGTTATAACTGAAAGCTTTCTGGATCTTATTGGACCACAATAAACAAAACAGTGTTTCAGAGCAATGGCTGCTGATCTATGGGGACATTGTGCACGTTCAAAATTGTGTCAAAAACCTTTAACTGGCTGATTGTATCCAGTAAGCTTTCAGTCTGGAACTTTGGAACAGAGCTGTCTTTAACTAAAAGCATCTTTGGCTCCGTCACTTTTGCAATTTAATTATTGAAATGTAATTTTTTTAACCAACAGGTCATTCCCAACACGTTACATTCTACATTCTGCCTGATGAAATTTGACAAAAAATACATTTAATTTGGTAACCTAGTATGCTAACTTAAAAAATAACTTTCTTAGTGGCAAAATTGCTGTGACAGTGAAAATGATAGAATATCATAGCTTTGAAAATGTAATAATATTTTATTATAGGTGTTAGATCTAAAGTATGACTCTACAACAAGAGAAAAAAAAAGGTTTTTTTTTTTTTTAAAAAATATATATATATATATATATATATATATATATATATATATATATATATATATATATATATATATATATATATATATATATATGAAGGCATGGTAAAAACAAAGTTGCAAAGACAGTTTTAATGTTGCTTTCATATAGCAAGAGAGAAAAACTGTAAGTTTTCTTAAAAACAAACTCCTGGTACACACATTTAAATGCACGTCACGTCTGTATGGCTATACAACAGAACTGTTCAATGAAATCTACACTAAAGCAGATGAGCTTGAACATTATTAGCTGGATCCCACCACATAACTGGAGGAAAAACCAGAAAGAAGAAATGAGTGGTGGAATAAAAGACAGCCAGTGAAAGAGTTCAGGCAGCAGAATCAGGAAGAAAACTGTGATCCCTGAATCCTGTTCGTGTCACTGTGTGTAAGTGGACACTCTAAATCAATGCCTGTAAATCATCAGAACACACACACACATTTCATACACTTCTATTGTTTTTATACACAGCTTGTTATAAGTAATATAACCTAACCCTAACAGAAAACGTTCTGCATTTAAAACAACTATTTATGTACAATGCTATCATTATGCTATCATTTATGTACAAATGTGTCCCCAATACATGTTTAAGTTAACCCACAAACACACAGATACACTTTGGTTTTTATAAAGAACTTTTAAAAAAAGGTTAAAAATGTAATATGTCAGAATTTTTAAGCTCTTGATCCACACACCTCATCTGATTAACATAACAACAAAGTTTAATATAACAATAAATTATATATAGTATATTTTGAAATCATCTTATTGATGGTTTATGTAACTAAAAAAACATTCAATCATTTAATTAATTGTATCAAAATAAATCATATTGTAGCACCAATATGATTTATTTTGATATTTATTTGTAGTTACCCAGCATGCTTTATGGCAGCGTGAACTCCAATAGGCTTCTGAGTGAAATTTTCAGAGACTGGAGAACTGTGTGAAAGACGGAGGGTGTGTTTTTTTATAGTTCCATAATTGTGTATATTGGTGCACGTCATAGATGTATGGTTTATATCATTCATTTGTGCAGCTTGTTAAAATCAAAACTTTTCTTTGTGTAAATGATTTGTTTTATACAGGGTGTTGTGTAATGTCATTTGACTGTGACGCCGAGCAGAATGTTTATGTGAAAAAGCTTTTGTTTGGTTTAGGTACACAACGTAATAATATAAATGATGTTGTGTTGTGATTATGTTTGGACCATTGTGTAAGCTTTAGTCTGACTTGAATGTTTATAGATAAATATATTTATATTTGAAACAATGCATGATAAAAGTACAGTATAAATAAAATTGAGCCAAAAAGTCTTTAATCAATGTGCAAACAAACTTAACAATCTGTGCCAACTATTTCTAATTATATTCATGAATTAACTAAATTTAGGAAATATGTTGAATTTTGAATGTGTGCTGTTACCCAAGAACTTTTTTGTTCCTAGTCGGTTATCTTAATTTTCCACCGGAGATATTTATCACAGAAGGAAAAGCAACTCCTGTGTCCAGCATTCAAGGGGGATATTGATCAAATTTCTGATAACTGCAGCCTGCCAAAACTCATACAGACCATCATGATGCAGTTTATCCTATGAAAGACCACTGTTCAGACTCAAGTGGTTACACCCAGGACAGTGACCTTTTGAGGGCTTGTGTTTATTTCTTTCTCTCCATCTTACCAAACGCTTCTTATATGGTGTGATCTGTGTTTTTTCAGAGGAAGAACCAGCACAGGAAGAGAAAGGGTTAAGGGTTCATTCAGCACATGTTGCGGGTCAAAAACCTCTTCAGCACCAGCAAAAACGTCAGTTTCTGCTTGCTTTCTCCTCTGCTGTCACACACACTTTTAGTCTATTCTGGTCTATGTAAAATGCTGGCAAAGGCACACAGAGCGGCAGTACATTATTATTATTTGGTAAACTGTTATTGCAACATGACTCTAAACAGCATTACCGTGGCCAGTAATGCTTAGTTTCATAGTTATTTGTGTTTAGTAAGGGAACCATCACTATAATTATTTCTTATACTTAGAGTTGGGGAATTGAAAAATCCTCTGTCCCTAGGTAAACTCTGAATTGTGTGCTTGGTCATGATGTGGTGCTTTTAAGCATTTGGACAATTTTTGCTTGGTGGGTGATAAAATGGGTAGAAAAATCCCACAGGAGACAAGAAGTAGGGGCCCATCCAGCCACCAGGGAACGTTCTAAAAATGTTGGCTAATGTTTCCTAAAGGTTCTCCCAGCATTATCAAAAACCTTTCTTGCAGTAATGTTAGCAGTAATCTTTTTTTACGTACACATATCACATATCAAAACAAAATTCTGAAGTTGTTACTGGAATGTTTTAAAAACATAAATTTAATTGGTTCTGAGCTGTTTGACTCTTTATTCAGCTTGGCAGTGTCCTTCAAAAAGGGCACAATCGCACTTTTATGAGGGATCTCAAGAAAAACTCCCATCCGTGTTATCGTTTGATGCACATTGATGGATCGCCAAGTGCTCACGGGTTTCCATCTGGAATGCTAACTTCCTGAGTGCTCCCTCAAGACCAGGAGAGCATGTGAACAACCATCTGAACGCGCGTCTGCTGCAAGGTGCCATTTCGCCCAGAGAAAACACAAGGGGCAGTATCAGTGAATCAGAGGAAACGGCTCAGCCCTACAGTTCTGCTCAGAGTTTTCATTGCCTGTTTTCATTTTCTTTGGCCTCTTTCAAATGAAGCAACAGTCTGATGTAGATTCAACACCAAAGAACCACAGAGAACAGCTGAATCAATATACCTGCCACGCTGGAGCAGCACGACAAGTCTGACTGACTGTTGAGAAACTGTTAATGCAGACTTCATTTCCACCACTGAGAACCCAAGCTGAACTGAGTCTTCAACTATCTCTGAAGAGGTCCAGGGCTGGATTATCAGCTCATCTTTTTCATCTGTAGTTTTCTGCTCCTTATTGTATTGTGGCCACATATATTTTTGAAGACTGGACTTTCCCAGTTTATGCTATTCATAAAGCATATTTTTCTTTAATCCAATGATTTAAACACATAATTAAAAAACATTGTTCAATTTATATATTTGCGGATGCATACACTCATCACTCCTTGACTGAATTAAAATCTTTTCACAGAACAAAAGTGCTTACCAAGATTTCAGACTGGCAGTTCTTATCAAAGGAGATGAGAGAGGAGGACAAGCAGGAACATCTGGATATCTGGCTTGGACACATGGAGCCATCTGGCTCTTTTTCCATCCACTCAGATCCCAGAGCAGAGCACAGGCTCTGGTCAGGTCACACAAACCCAGCAGCCACACGCCCACTGGCTGTTTGGTGCTTCTGTATGTGATAGTGTAGTGTTGTGGTAAAGCTCTGGGCTGGTAAGCAGAAGATTGTTGGTTCAGATCTCACAAGGGGTGGACCATGACTGTGAGCAGTTGACACATGATTGTGTCATTGTTGCTTTAGGAGGACTGTCAGAAACTGTACTGCAGGTTGCTTTGGATAAGAGCAAGAGTTGTGTTAAGGGAAGAGTAGTGAGATCATTAATCCTTAAACTGTGTCCTAACTAGGCATGATGTTATAGGTTTCCTTTTTCCTTCTGACACAGCCAATCAGATAATGTTTTTTAGTAGGGGTTTGGACCAATAAGATTTCACAATGCGGCAGAAAATGAAACCAAAAATATCCTGTATCTTGTCATGGTATGACATTTTTTTTATAATATTTATCATTTATTGCATCTCATCTTATTTAGACACAGTATTAAGAGTTAGAATAAGAAGAATAAGAGGATTTAGAATAGAACGTTTGAGGAATATTAACGTTTAGTGGTTCCATTAGCGGAACCGCAGATATTACAATATCCGCTTGTAAACGTAGCTTTGTAGACTTGACTTGCTGGCTCGCAGGGCTAAATGTTCAATGCTCTCGCCCTTCATAAGTCGTTTTGGATAAAAGCTTCTGCTAAATGACTAAATGTAAATTAAAACGGTGCAATTTTGTAAGCATTGTAATCAGTAGTAAGAGAAAATTTCATTATCAGCGAGAGATGGAGAATGTTCCTGAAGGATCTGTGAGGATGAAGAACCTGGTTCAGGTTCTGTCAAGGTGCCAAAACAAAGATTTGCAATGGAGGACTGAAGGTTTTAGGTCAGTGAGTCCATCTTAAATCGAACCCTGCCCATATCCTCCTCCACCCCACACCTCGCCTCCCCAATTGCCCTTTAGGGAGGTAAATAATTCTTGTTTCCTGGGAAAGTGAATACGGCAGCAGCTAAATCTGTTCAATTTCCGCCCAATTCCCAGGGCAGACTTTACAGCCCATCCACTGTGGGCTGAGAAACCTCACCAGGCCCGTGACCTTCCTTAAGCTTCGCCTACAGTAACAGCATTACGCTGGCAGGGTTCTCCTTTGCCGTGCCACTGCGTGTGCATGCAGCTCCTCAGCCATTCCCAGCTACCCTCCTTATCCTTCCTGACTCTCAATGCCCTGAAGGACCCTGGGAAGGATTCTTTCCCACCCTCTTAAGAAGTTCACCTAGTACTGTGTTTTGACATTGTTCTGTCTGTCGTACCATACAGAGACATGCCATGGAGCTACAAAACAATACATCATGTTGTAATGGGTCTGAACGCATGCCAGTTTTGAACATCTGGCTTCTGTTAAACCATGAAAACAAATAATGCTTCAGGGTTGTAGAATCTTACATAATTTGGTGATTTATCACCACCCAATGTCTTGAAGGAGCTAGAGAGTGATGAAGAGCAGGCAGCACATGTAAATGATAGCATTTTCAGAGCAAAACCCAACTGTTGTGAGAGGATGGTTTTACTCGTTGCTCTTCTCCAAAGGCAGTGTGGTAAATTTTCTCACAATGAGGTTTCAAAGTTTCAGATAATCACAGAATAAAACTTCAATGACTGATTAAGTGTGGGCTTCAAAAACTTAGCCAATCATAAATGAGTTTGTGTACTGGTATTCACTATGTGATAGGAGACCAAATGTTTTCAGGTCCCCATGAAGCAACATTTATAAATCATACAGAAAGATCATTTTTAAAAAGTTTTCTTTAAAGATTAGGTTTGAGGGTGTGGAATAAAAATTTGATTAGCTCAGTACAGAAATCAAAAGCTCATTACACTTATGGAGCGCCCCTGTAAACCACACATTTGTGTGTGTGTGTGTGTGTGTGTGTGTGTGTGTGAAAGAGCAAGAAAATCACTGACATAAATGTGCTACAGCCTCTTTCCACCTCTACAGCTGTTTTAAAACTGCCCACACACCACGCTCGAGAATCTCTCCACTGTCCAGATGGTGTTTGAATGTCTGATTCAAAAAAGAGACAGCTTTATTTACGACCATACTGTTTGCCATCAGTTAAATGGACCAGCTGACCCAAAAAGGAAGCACAGTCCATTATGCATCCAAGAAGCCCTCAAAAAAAAGCAAACGATTCCATTGGCTCTTTCTCTCGTCTTCTGTCCTAGTTAAAGAATTAGTAGAAAAGCTATGGATTACTGAGGTCTGTAACACAAAAGGCAGCGTCTTCTCCTGGGATCCTGCAGGCTTCATTATAAAGGTCATAGTTCATGGGCGGCCCTGTCTATAGCTGTGGTATTTGGCTGGGGTTCTCGCTGACAGACAGGAAAGGCTGTGATTTAACATTCCACCTTTTTCCCAGATAATGCCACGGCCCTGGTGAGGCTCCGCTAGCCCAGTCCAGAACAATCGCAGGAAACTGCAAATGATGAAAACGTGCTCTCTTTAGAAGACACCGCGGGCGTACTTATGAGAGAACATGAGAGGGAGAGACACAGAAAAGAGCAGAGAGAGAGAGAGAGAGAGAGACTAATTCTGAAAAATGGTTGAGTGGAGAAAATGAGAACAAAAAGAGAGGAAAACGACACTCTCATCAGTGCTGAAGGGAGGTGCATTATGGGTCTCTGACAGCATGTGCTTAAACTGTCCTGTTCTCTCACTGGGATGAGGACTTCCTGCTCTGAAGATTCCATTTCCTGTGCTGTTGGTTGGCAGAACAGACACACAGTCCTTCATTGAGGTTGACAGTAAAGCCGACAGATCTATGCTTCTAAACATACAGTCATTTTACTTGTAGGGAAACATTGTCAGTTTATATTTTTACAAATATACTCTCAAATGTGCACACCATTTCAGTAGACTTTGTAATGATGGTTCAATATTTAAAGTTTAATTACCAGAAAATCAATCCTAAATCCTACTCCAAATGTGTTGAGGCAAGCTGGAGCTCTGCAGCACAGTTGCCCTCTGAATGAAATATGAAATTGTTTCTGTGTATGTCTTCATCATCTCTATTTGTCATTTTTTGTTCTTGTGTCAGACTCATATTTCCATATTTTTCCTTATTGTTCCAAAGCATAATCTTTTGCAAGCCACATTACGTAAGAAGCTCTTATATTATATAGAGGAATTTTCCTGGGAAGATAGAAACTCCCTCAAGGATTAGAAATTTCCACCAGAACTGACCAAGTTTCCTTGGGTCACCTCAGTCACTTGAGTCTTGGAGCTGTACTCATCCTCGCACCAGATGTGGCCTGTCCCTGGTTGTGGAATTTGGTCTATTGTTCTCCAGAGCTGGAATCCCATTCTCTTCCTGCACTGGCTTTTCCAGATGTGTGTTCGATTGTGATGCCAGCCCAGTGGCATACATATAAACTTGTATGTGTTAATTTTAGTTCATGCACAATGAACCAACACGAACAAAAACAATTTTATTTGCATTAACTAAGCTTGAATACAATGATGAATACAAATGATAAAAACAAAACAAAGATGAATAAATGCTGTAAAACTATATTGTTCATTGTTAGTTTGTGTTCGCTAATGCATTAATTAATGCTAATAAACAGAACCTTATTGTAAAGTGTTACCAAAATGTTTCAGTTCAGTTCCACTGAAAAAAGCTAAGATCATATATAAGGAAAAGACAACTGACTAAGGAGACAAAGAACTGGAAAAGCTACGATCAAAGCAGTTCAGTACGGCAGTACTATTATTTTCTAGTGTTACCAAATCGATGAAGACGCAATGTTATTTTTCCAACCTGCTGATCTTCAAATGCTATATCACTGCAAAAGGTGGGTTTGATCAACATATGCTCAAACCTATATATGTGTCACAGTCTCAACTTCATTCCTTGACATGTTGGATGTGTCCCTTATTTATTCCACCTAATTGAAATCATCCGCTCAGTGCAAGAGCTTCATGAGTCTGAACAGGGTGTGTCTCATACCGGCATGCAAAATGTGCTGTGAGTCTGAAGCAAAACTGTGAAGAGTTTTAAAGACTCAAATTACACTGGAAAATACCATAAATTGTATTATTGTGTGTACACACACAACTCTTTCAATTACAATTTGCCTCTATTCATTTTACATTTAATTGTTTTGCTTTGTATTATCTTTAGCTTAAAGTCAGTTCCCTGTAAAGTGTTAACTTTGTAGAGATCAAAATTAAATCACACCACTCCATCTGTGTATTTGGATTATTATTGGAATATACATGTGAAGTGAGGAATGTTTTACCCTCAAAGGTCACATTTACATCCATCAGCACTACAGTTAATCTTTTTGTTATGTTATTGAATCTGTAATACCATCTATTTAAACTGACTTTTGTCTTTTTTCCTGAACCAAATGTATAAATGGTCTGAAGACAGAAAGAGGCCATTAAACTAGGAAACATTTGTTATACAGCTGTTTTACATCAGCAAGGTTATAAAAGATGAAAGCAGTGAAATTGCAGTGATCCCGCAGCAAGAGCTCATGGGAAATTTTCAGTGCTTTGGTGCACAGACCACAAATGAATGCATGAATACTGAGAATTCAGCAGAAAATTCAAGCACTTTTAAATGCTCTGTACTGAACAATGAGATGAGTGCTTACTAATCAGTGTTCTTTGAAAACAGCAGTCTGCCAATAACAGCACACAATAAGAGGACGATCACTTCCACAAAAGTTTCGGCTTAAATTTACCTGTGTGTGATTTATTTTGCTTTGCTTCAGATTACGACTGTATGTTTGAGCCTCTGAAAGACTTTTACCTCAAAATCTACAGCCCTGCTTCAGACATCAGCTCTGTTCTTCCAATGACACAATCAATAACATAAAAAAACATATAAGCATCGAGTAACATGAACATAATGGGTCATTCAAATATGTCATTGTTTTAGTCTGTGTAGATGTGAAGCTCTTTGGTGGGTTCAGAGCACCTGGGGCTAGTTGTCACAGTTTTTAAAGTGAATATTTCTCAGAAAACATACTGTTAGTGTAATGCTGAAGTGTATTATTAATATCAACATACGAAACAATAATATTACAATAGCTGTATGAAAAATACATTTCAAAATACAAATCAAAATTTGATAGGGAACAAAGGGCTTTTCTCATATTAAAGAAAGTAAATGTGATTAGGAAACTTATCCAGAAAATGTGCTGACTTATGACAATCTTATGACAATCTTGGTTTGTAGTTTTAGTATGGAATTATGTATTATTTGGATCGCGACGACTGGACAAGATTCAAAATGAGAACATTGTAATAAAACAATAAATACTTTTAGAGGGACTCAAACAAATGATATAACACCATCAGATAAACAAACAGAAACCACTGGAAAGTTTCAGGAGTTTTGTACTGCATGATGTTTTGATCAATGACCTTTTCTCACTAAAAATGTCTGACAGGTGAAAAAACTGAATGCACATAGACGCTAATATTCTGAAATAAACATCAAACCTATAAGAAATCCACAGGGAAGCTGTGTCTTTCCAGCAGTATTCCAGACATTCCAACATAAAGTTCACAGAATGGCAATCAGCTGATGAGGACAGGACAAGAATGTTTGGATATCGACGCCTGTAGCATTCGGTGATGAACTCATGACTGTTGGCCTAGATAGACCAGGTGTATTTCAAGAGCCACAGACTTCTGCGGATGTCAGACTGGTGCAGAAGTTAATGTATTAGGGAAGTCGTGTGGTTTTCTGCCAAAAGATGATTAAAGAATGGAATGACTGTTTGCTTCTGTGTGCTGATGGTGAATTCACTACTGGTTTCCGACCAGATTTTCAAGTATTTTGGTCATGACATCATTTTGAGGACTGACATTCAAATTGTTCTGGGAACATTTTCCATAAATATTATTCATTTTTTATTTCTTTTTAAATGCTTTTATGTATAGATTACATTGTTTTCCTCTTTTCCCAGACTTCAGATCCATAATAAAAATATTACAGTTTGAAAACGAATCAAATTGCTATAACTGCTTTTTATCCATTGTTTTAAACCAATTACAAATTGTGCTCTTGGCATGTTTTTCTGTGCTTTGTGGTGCTATGGAGCTGTTAATTTAGCAACATGTTGACATCATCCTCTCTTGAAACATTAACTGTATCACAAAAAGGCAAGTTTAAGAACCTAAATGCAGTTTATTAAATACAAACAAATGTGAACATTGAAATGGACAATGGAAACACGAGGGCTTAAATATACAAGACAATACAGGGGCTGAGGAACACCTAGAGACAATCAGGCCAATTAGGCAACAAAAGACTACAAAGAACATGACAAGAAGTACAAAAACACAGGATGTGTTCCCATGGTCCTGGATAGACAGGTGACCATGGAGGAGTAAACAAATCAGGGTGGAGTTAGCATGCACATGGACCAGGGCAGAGGCCTTGGTGGTTTAGGCCTGGCTTGAGGCCAGGGAGACGCTGGACAGTTGCGTGGGCCATGGTGGAGCAGACTCATGTCCAGGGCTCTGGCACCTCAGGGCATGACATGGCTATGGCCTCCTCAGAACAGCTACTGTGGCCATAAAGCATGAAAATGGCCCCAGAGTTCACTGGCGGCATCCAGGCAGCATCCTCACTGCCTCGCTGGAGCTTGTAATGGTCTAACTTTCTGTCACAAACAGGTCCGCTGCAGGCAAGAACCCAAGTGCCGTTTAATGAATATAAACAACCATGAACTTAGACCATAACAATATGATCTAACAAAGCTAGACAAAGGACAATGGAAACATGAGGGCCTATATATACCAGACAGTCAAGGGGAACAAAGAACACTTGGAGACAGTATGGTTGGGGTAACATAAAATACTACAAAACCATGACAAGAACTACAAAAACACAACTTCAAAATAAAAGACATGACACATGAAAAAATAGACTTTGAGTGTTGTGGCTTCTGGTTAGGAGTGATATTTGTGTGCTACAGGTGATTGTGAATGACCATTTACAGTAGAAATCATAAAGCACACTTGGCTTTTTACTGTATCAGCCCACATATGCAAATGGATGCTAAGCATACAAAATAAACCCTTTTCAGTTATAATTTTAAACATCAGCTGTGAGGCCCACCGCACTTGTTATTTTCTAAAGTATTTGTGCATGCAATTCATCTGTTGAGAAGACAGCTGATGACAGTAAAGGGCCAATCCCACATCTGGAACAAATGCAACAATCAGGGAACTCAGATGGGCAGATTGCAACAAACTTTGATATGATTAACTTCAATATTTACAGAACAACATGTCTTACATCCACGGACAGAGCAGCAAGACACTGTTCATCACATGTGTGGCAGCAGCAGATCTGAAGCTACTTCCTGTGCTGTTCCCATAGGTATCGACACATGTCAGCTGCACACTGTTTACTTCTGCTGCTTGTTTTCCACTGTGCATGTATTCTAATATGTGTGTGTTAGTGAGGAAGTGACACATCCTGTTGGAAAGTCCAACAAATCTCTTTGTGAATTGACCTCCAACCGTATCTTTAGTAATCTGCTGCCTTTAAAAGAATGTTTAAAAACCAGCAGTTTTATAGGATAGGAAATGCACTCATTACTGTAATAAATGGAACACAGCCATCTTTGTTACTATAGTATCTCTATCAGGAATATTTTATGCATTTATTCATTCCTTTAATGTGATTTTGATACTTTCAACACTATAAATAGTCTTTTAAAGGGACAGCTCACCCCAAAATGAAAATTCTTCCATCATTTACTTTCATGTCATTTCAAACCTGTATGACTTTTTTTGTCATACTTGTTTCTTCTTTTATTGACTTTCATTGTGTGGACACAAACTAGTGAGACATTTTTTAAAAATATCTTCTTTTCTGTCCATCTGGCCATCACAACCTTTAAGAAGCAACAGAAAACACACTTGTTCTGCACACATCTGACTAATCCCTAACCTTCCACTGTTTAACTTTGTTTAACATTGTTAATAAAAATCATTTCCTCTGACGGTTTGAGCATCAGATCTATTGCTACTTGTAAATGTAGCTTTGTAGACTAGACTTGTTGGCTCTTATGGCAAAATGTTAAAACTCTTTCATTTATTTCATAAAAGCGTCTGCTAATTAAATTTGTAAATTGCAAATAAAATAGTAAATATATCTAAATGAGCATCAATAAGTGGACATTAATGCTGGATATTTTTAATCTTATCTAATTATTCTTGTTTTCATTTTTAAAATATGATTATAAAGTATTTTACTTTATAGTTTTAACAACTGACATAAATACAACGTTGAGGTGTTTAAAAACTGTATTTATCTTTCAAGTGCTTATACTTCCATCGATTTACACCTACAGTGACACAACATACTTTACAATATAATTTTTTTACAGAATAGTTGTATATCTGAGCTGTGCCAGTTGCCATTTTGACTTCATGATCACAATAATAATCTTATCAGTTTGTAACAAGTAAAATGGCAATTCCACTGTACAACATTCGGATCCAAACAACATCTGGAAGTAAATGAATATTTTCAGTCTGTTATGTATGAGTCTGAAAGGAAATATATTTTGATCCAGTAGTTGAAGATGCCCACCGAATGAATCCTTCATTCCAGTTTACACATGAAAATGTTAATAAATATATTTATCTACAACAACACAAACATCCAAAACATACTTGTAGAAATATATTTACATCCCAAAATGTTTTTTCATCCAGCATGTGCACATCAAAATCCAAGAATCTGTAAAAATGCGGCAAAACACATATGTTCGTTCCAGACATAAAGACACTGTTGAAAGATCTGTTCCCCAAAACTTCTAAACCAAGAGTGTCCGGTCCTGCTCCTGAAGGGCCACTGGAGACCCAATCAAGGTTTTACTGGACAGACTAGAAACTTCCAGCAGTGTTGAGGCAAGCTGGAGCTAAACTCTGCATGACAGCGGCTGCAGGGCAGAACTGAGTTTGAACACCCCTAATCTAAATCCAAATGTGCTTGTTAACGACATATAAATTAACTGCATATAAATTAGAAATTTAAGAGAATAAGAAATTTCTTATGAAAAAGGTTTTTAACTATCCGGATTATCCCGGATAGTTAAGGTCTACCAAATTATTTAAGATGGTTGACCATTTTGCATCGACAGACTTCCAAAATGCAACCTTGTCTTTTCAGCAGAGAAATGAATGTTGACAGTGACTCTATTCTGTTTAATCAAATTATATAAACACACATATACACAAACATATAAAAACTCAGTCTTCCTAATAGACAATCAAGCATTTTGCATACAAAGAATATACTGTCATTACTGCCATGTATTAAGATTTCATTTTTTGGTCAAATTCAACTGATCAAACTGATAACAAATAACAAAGCAGGACAATGTCATCACCATCTCATCCATTGTTTGATAAGTTTTCTGAACCAAAATAATCCATTTAGTCATAGATTCTGAGTCTGCCGTGGTGCCTTTATCCATCTCTCAATCTGGAAGCTTCTTTTTCTGAACTATGACATATAAACCTGCTTCAGCCCATGCAGGGCAACACTGAGAAGCTCAAACTGTACATGAAAAGCACAGAATCCAGAAAGTGTTATGAAGCACAAAGTTTCATCTTCCATGTTTAGCTTTAGAACATCCCACTCCAGGTCCATTTCAAAAGGTTTCAGAAAGCCAGAGAATGCAAGATGTTCTCCATGGCATTCCACTGCACACATGCTTCAATATTCCATATAAATACAGTTGTTTTCTCAGGTTAAAAACACTGGTAATCCCATCTATATCTTTAACATCATGGTAAAGCTCCCTGATGTCTTTAGCCCAAGGTAGTCCAGATGTACATCTAGTAGACCTCTACTCCAAGCAGTACAACTGTCAGTTGTCCTCTTCCTGAGGCTGCTTGAGGAATCCAGGTCTCTCACATGTACAAGTTGTCTGATCTGAGTATGGTGGTCTCCAGACTGTGAAAGCTCTTTCCGTTCAGTGTATCCATGTGGCTGTCAATGCTGTAACATCGATGGACTTCGGTCATGGAGGAAGAGGTGTAAGATGCAGAACGCAAGGCCTCTGTGTTTGCAAATGTGCTGCCGAACTGGATTCGGTACTGGTTCCAGTGTCTTCTTAACACACCCTGCACCTAAAAAAATCAAGTGGAAATCATACAGACAAATATGAAGTATAATTCTGCTCTGTTATTCTGACTCATAAACAATTTTTATCCTGCATTGTTCAAACAAAAAAGAACAAATTTAATTGCTTACCTCGCTATTAAAAAAGCAAAATATTGTAGCAACCAAGAGGCCCTGTTGTAAACAAACAGATCATTTATTAAGCTTCATTAAGCAAATATTATAGAAGTTATATAAGTATTATTTATTTACACCATTCCAGCTTCTATGAATATTCATGGCAAGAGTATACATTGTTATATATAGTTATAAATTATAGATTTGACATCCCCTTTTATCCATAAAGCTGACCTTACAACAAATCCAATTTAAGTCAAAAGCATAGTTTATTACTTAAAGATCATTAGTTTGTGGTACCAAAGTAGCAATTTTGCAACATTGTACACTACTTTACACAACCTGTCTTTAACAACACCTACCTGGTAATGCATCAGTATATTCATTGTGTGCATAAATATCTCGGAGGCGAGCCATCCATCGGGTTTGTAAGGCAGCAGTAAATACTGAATGCCCAGAAGTGGTACCAGGATGAGGGTGGCCCTTACGGCCCTCATGTACAGACTGGATTCTGCCTGATGGGTCACCTTCAGCTTGGTGATCAACACTCTCACAATGTTTAAAAGAAAGAAGAGATTAACCTAAGGACACAGAACAGAGAAAAAGAAAACATTAAGCCAGAGAAATCCATATGAACGCCTTACTTCTGAAGCTATAGGAAATTTACTGAGATCTGTTTGAATCAAGGAGGGCCCTTAAATGTGAGGGGCCATGACATTTAAATTCCATTCATTTCCTCCAAACCATCCCATGAGGCCACCCTATAATCACCTATACATCACCTACACGGTTTTTAAAGGAATAGTTCACCCAACAATAAAAATGATCCCATAAATGACTCACCCTGATGCCATCCTTGCTGTATATGACTTTCTTCTTTCAGTTGAACGCAATCACAGTTATATGAAATCATATCTTGGCTCTTCCAAGCTTTGTAATTGCATTAAATAGTGCTTTAGTTTTCTCCTAAGAGCTCCTGATAGCTCATTCATCCAGCATAAAAGTAATCCATAGAACTCCACAACAAGTTTGTGGAGAAAAAATAATATTTTGAGCCTATTAAGTGATCAATACATCAAGTATCCATGTAAACAAAGAGATCAGAGCGCTAAATTTGAATATGGCAGCACGTCGATAACTTTGAATCTCATTGGTTCTTGCATGTCATTATATGCATTTTTAATCACGAGACACAAGAACCAATGACAATCTAAATTACTGACGTGCCGCCATACTTGATGCGCTCAGTAATCAGTATTGAGGCAAAGTGAAACCAATGGCTTCGGATCTGATATGACCCTCACTTATGCAACAAAGGGAAACACAATACTGACTATAAAGGGCTGATTGCTGATTACATGGTTGTACATGACACATGCACATTGCCAAAGGACGAGACAAGAGAGATGATGTGTGAAATATAGAAACAAAGAGGAAGTGAGGAGCACAAAACACAGAACAAACTTACCAACAGTGCTGCACAAATGGGCCCGTGAATAATGTACAGCAGAGATGTGTTTGAGCTTATCCAACAGCTGTGGAGAAAACATTTAAAGGAACAGTTCACCAAAATCTGTTCTTTGCCTTATGTTGTAACTAGTATGACTAGCGCCTACAGTATTATTCCTTCTTTTTAACACAAAAGGTGAATTTTAAAAAATATTCTGACCACTTTTTTCAATATAACGAAAGTGAACAGGGACTGGGGCTGTCAAGCTTTGAAATGACAGAAAAGCATCATAAAAATATCATTAAAAAGGCCCTTATTACTCATTCAGAAGCATATGATAGCTTTATGTGAGGAACAGACAGAAACTGAAATGATTATTCACTGAAAATGTTTACACCCCCCACAGCATTTTCCACTTGTAAATAAAGGATTCATATGAAAATTAGTCTGATAATTTCAATGAATATTTTGTCCCAGTTTAAAAACACTGTTGTAAATGATTTGTTGGAATTGAACTGACTTTCAGCTGTTTAACAGAGCCTCTGTCCTGACAGCCAGACAACAGTAGGAACTATTTATGATGTCTGTGTGTGTGTGTGTGTGTGTGTAGTGACGTACTTGTCATTGTAATAATAACTCCTGGCAATTGCATGAATAAACGCAGGTATTAATGGGAAGCCTGAAAAACATTTGAAAAGATTTATTGTTAGTAGCATGTGAAATATAACATAGGTCAACATTTTTAAATATATAGCAGCTTTACTTTTTAAATGCTTTTAATTTACCCCATCCTAAAAGGTAATACCACAGGAGGTGCTGTTTTTCGGCGAAGACGGCCACAACAATGAGTGTGTGCAAATAAATCCCTTCACACAACATCCAGAAATAGTTGCAGCCCAGGAGATAATGATGGACAAATACAGACACCTTACAGCTGACCTGAGAAATGACATGAAATCATGAAATCAAAACAGACCCTATTTACTTTCTATAAACAGTATTACTTCTTGTTGTGTATGAAGCATGTATTTTCAGTGAAAATACATTTCAGGAACTTTCATCAAAATGTAGCGTAATATCTGGCCCCGCCTCCAAAACAACTTTTTGGCTGATAACTCACTTATTTTCAACCCCTCCCCTCCAATAGGAGGGAACTCCCACTTCTCTGATCCAATCAATTCCCGAAAGATGGAATAAAGCCCCACCTCACATTTGTTTTCATTGAATGTGCTGACAAATGCCACATTAAAGAAACTAAATCAGCTGGGAATGATGTTTCATGTGGGAAGAATTAAAATCCAGGGTGGTGGTGGTGCATTTCATCAGTGGAATATGCCATGACAAAGAAGTAAGACATCTTATATAACATCACATTTCTCTGTTTTAACCTGATTTGGATTCATATTCATATCAAAATGATAAAATTCCTCATTCCCAATGTAAAAATCATTGGTCAGTTTGCAACTTCAGATTATTTTAGCAATACTGCTAGCTATATGGCACCTACTAGCAATACTTCTAGCAAGGGGAAATTTTAAGTGGTCAGTGCAACAAGGTGTAAAAAAGCATTGCCCATTTATAATGTTATTTATACATTTATAAACTCCTACATCTACATGCTCCCATTTGACAACACTCTGAGAGTGTAAAATTGTACATTTTTGTGAAGAAAGGTTTCTATACTCACTGGGTTGGCTTGTGTTACTTCTTGGTTGTTGGCAACACATGTGAAAAAGACGATAGTTATCAAAGAGTTCAGCACAAAGGAGAAGAAGAGATTTTTATGTAGGGTTATCCTCTGGCAACTTAAACTCCTGAGTGAGAAAACAGTCATTTTTGTTAGATTCAGTATATAGTGTATATAATATATAGTACACAACATGCATTAACACTATATATCATTTCCATAGTTTTTCACATCACTTACTTAAAGTAGAAAAAAATCCCCAGAGAAATAAACAACGATATCAGAGACAATCCATGACCAATTAAAACCAAGTAATAAAGATTAAGCGCTGTCTGAAAACAATACAGAAAGATACAGAAGAAATTAATTAGACAGTCAAAGCTTAGCATCAAAATAAGACCAATGTCTTGTTGACAATGGTAACAGTAGTTAGCAGGTTAATATATTGTAGAGAAAATCAGTGGTTTATAGCATTAGGAAGAGCTGTGTAAATCAAAAGCATTTGTCCAGAATTATTTATCTAGATATTGTATTGTTACAGGAAAAGTGCAATATGTGTCCGACTTAAGAAAAAAAAACATTGTTAAAACTAGTGTATAATTTATGAGAATAGCATGGGTCAGTGGGGTCAGGAGGATCTTGTGTGAGTTTAAAATAAAGCTCACCCTCTTGTGAGCATTAGACAAGTTTGTACAGCCTGTGTAATTTGTCCATGTTCTGTTACTCTGCGGATGAACGAACCAATGACCTGAATCTGTGCAAATCTTCGTTGCCATTTCTGGTAAAACACAATTTGTTGATGGTAATATCAGTCGGGGTTAAACTAAAAATGTCTCATGGATATGAAGTAACATTTACTGAATGTCTACAGCATTCAACCTGGTATCTCTGGTAACTCTTATTTGAGACTCACCTGAGGTGTCAAAGTTGTCATAATAGTCTGGGCAGTGCTGGGCTGAAGTGAACCCTGCGTCCAATTCGTCCCAACACAGCCATCCATCCCAGGTGCTTTTACACGCAGAACCATCTGTGAAAGAGTTATTTACACTTATTATCAAACCAATGGCCTTATTGCACAGTAGAACTGGAGTTTTAATGTGGCTATTATTGTGGCCTGGTTCTCATTATTTACTGTCATGGATTGGGTCTCAGTCCATAAAATCTTGGTCTAGGTCTCGTCTTACAGTCTCAAACAACACTGTTGTCTATATCCAACATGCCAAAGTCAATCTAATTACTCCAACCAAAGGTTTAGATACAGTGTCATGCATCATAAATTGAATTAAAATAAACAGCCTGGTTCTTAGACAAATAAATCTTCTGAATGATGGGCAAAACAGTGGTGGTTTATGGATCAATTTACAGTCTTAGCCGTTATTGGAACACAAAAAGTTGACAGAGTATTGTAACTTCTGTGAGATCTGTTTAAACTGTGGGCCGACTGAGGCTTTAGTCTCACACCCAGCCATACGTCTTAAAACAATGGCCAGACTGCTGAAACTCTTCAACTGAGAGGAAAAACGCGGGCTGTAGGACACACCCCACAGAATATTTCCGCTTAATCATCGGCTGCTTTTACATGTAAGCGTCTTCCTGTAACACCCTCGCATGTGGCTTCAGCCCTGTGATCCCTAATACTCTTCTGATGAGTGATCAATATAAATTGCACGTCCGTGAGGATTTCTGTAATTCTCAGCACTAGAAAACCTCAACAACAACAAAAGCCTTAATATATAACTATGAAAGCAAGAGATGGAAATAATAAGTCTCACCTGTTCTGTTGTGATTGGTGTCTTTCATTATCTTTTGGTAACATTCAAACTGGGCCGTCAGTATATTGTTGCGAGTGAAATCCATGTCATGCTGGTTATTCTGTGTTGTACCTTCAGTGCTATTCTCTGACAGGACCAAAACAAACAACTGCTCAAAAGTATAAAGAAAAGAGAGCTTGATCAGTAATGTCATAAGCTGATATAAAAAGAAAAAACTTCAGAAAACAACAAATATTTATTTGGCAGACACTTTTAGTCAAAGCAACTTACAGAACAGTGCATGCAAGTTACAACATTGTATCATATGTTTACAACTTGGGATTTGAACCTATGACTATAACGTTGCTAGTATCATGCTGCGAGCAGTTGAGCTACAGAAACACTGTGCCTTTGAACTGCGGAGCTGTTGTGCTCCTACGTAACTCTATGTAAGAGTTCCCAAAAAATGCTGTACTTGAAAAGTCAAAACACATGGTCTCACTCTGGCAACACACTGAGGTGTGCAGATAAACACTGAGCAGAGAGTTTCTGCAACACAGTCATTTCAGTTGAAACCTTTTCTATAACAGTTATTGAAAGCCTGTTGGAAAGTTTAAAAAACGTACACATTTTGTGCGATTTATTTTGTTGTTAGAAAATTATATTTCTCAAGACTGACAGACGCTACAGTACTTTGAGTGGGAAAAAAGTCTGTTGTAAATATTAAACTGTAAATATTATTAAAATCTAAATAGCTGCACAGCATTGAAAGTAGGCAACTCTTAAAATGTGATGTGCTTAATGGCTCCTTGGCCAAACGTTTTGTGGATACATTCATTGTATCATCCTTAAGCAAATAATACTTAATAACTTGTTTTACATTGCTACTTAACAGATTTCCACAAACATATTACCCTCATAAAATGAAATATACTATTTTTCTATAACATTAAGACAAAAACAATACCTCAGATGTTGCAGACAGTAAGAGAACTGAGGTAATCCAGCATCTAAACATGGTTCCTCTTCTATGTGTATGCAAGTAATCAGAAGGTCTCAGCTGAAAGCAAACAGATACAGTATGAAGACTTATTATACATCTTAATTACAGTGATGGATTAATTAATAAATGAGATGGACAGATACATTCATATAAGAACAATAAGCTCTTAGGTTTAATTGTTAGAGAATTGTGCAATAACGTTTTGCCTAGTGATCCTATAATGTTTTGTTTGCTTATCTGTTTGTTTGTTTGTTTCTGCAACTATTCTTAATTCCAGGACAACAATCAACTAAACCAGGTAACCTGTCAAGTTGAAGAGAATTTGTGACCTGTTAAGTTGGAAGGAAATCAAAGTCTCTTTACACAAAAGCGCAGTTTATCAGAAAGCCGAAAGGAACCACAAAAGGGAAGAAACCATCATTAAACATGCATTACATGGTTCACTGTGACCGTTTTGGCTTGTTCAACACAGATAACATCATAAATCAGTTTCAAAGCTAAGGAAGACCTGTTATAGCTACAATAAAGTTACCTTAAAAAAACAACATTCACTATTTTTACATGCTAATGTTTAATGACATCCTGGACTACAGACTTATTATTCACAACCCCGGCTTATTCTTTTTATGGTGTTCCATGGTGAACCATTAGAGCTTTCCAAAACAGCTTTAACATCTGCCTTGATTCTGTTATTTCCTTTTTAAATTAATACCTGTCGTATCGACCATGGCCATAGGGCTGAAACATCATGTGACTCTTTTGTTCAGCCTCCAAACATTTCCTGCTTGGATGGGGACAGAAACCACATGACTACCTCATATGTGGAAAATTATCCATTTGGTTTTGTCTTTAGTCTAAAATGAGCAGCTTTCCCAGACAAAAAGTCCAGACAAAGTCAATTAATCTACACGTGTTTTTATTTATAACTTCCATTTAGACAGGAAATATTTTCTTAAAATGACACGCTAATAATCATGTCTTTTGAAGAAATGTTTGAAATGTTTGTACATTATATATGTATAGACAGTCACAAATTTGAGCTTGTCCTTTTTTGAACATCCAATTCTGATAGAAAAATGTTCTTTAGACCCTCGTATGTTTATTTTAAGAGGTTATTTAAATCTTTTATTGCACTGTTTTCCATCCTGTTACTGCATTCAGAGGAAAAGCAATAGTTTATTTGTGTGGATCAATTAACCATCATTGAACCAATCAATGAACCATTAATCTAATATTACAGCAGGCAACGAGAGAATATCAGAGGAACAGGCAGAGAGGAAAATATTTATATACGTGAAACACTGTGATGACATACATTGGTCCCGATCATTGTTTAAGCTTTTCTCAAAACCTCTCTCTGAGTAGTTATTTTTTTCTCAAAATATTTCAACCCTATTCCCATAATATATCTATATTATTGTACTTTTGACTTCATCCTCAAAATGTTACTCGAATCTCACAATGCTGTTACTTTATTGACCTCAATGATCTCTGACTTACAGTTATATAACTTACTAGAGAAGTACAGTAAGCAATTTGCACACTGGCTTTCAGTGAACTCAGTTTTGCGTAGAGTTATTTAAAGCCAGTTACCAGAGCTGTAAATGCCATAATGACCAGGCAGCAGACAGGGAAAAGAAAGATGCTGTCATAAGGTACACTTATGGCACCTACCAGCACAGGCTAACTGCACCTGACTTACCAGCCATCTTTGCTTTAAGCATTCAACCATTTCATAAGTTTCCAGTAACATTCCGCTTAACCATCACAGTACAAGGCATCATTGGAGAAATTATTGACACATTTGTGACTAAACTGTAGTTACGAAACTGCACTACAGTGCATTCAGAAAGTATTTAGTATTTTTTAATTTTGTTATGTTGTCATGCAGCCCTGATACTACAATTGTTTAAATACAGTTTTTCTCATGAATCTACACTCAGTACATCTCAGAAACATCTCAGCAACAATCAAGAGAAATGGGAGAATTTCAAGTGTTGTTTTAAAGGGTCTGAATACGTATGCCAATGTGATATTTCAGTTTTCTTTTTAAATAATCTACAAAGATTTCTAAAAATCTTTTTTTACTTTGTCATGACGGGATACAGAGTGTAGATTAATGAGGAAGAAACAAATTTAAATGTTGTCGTATCAGGCTGCAACATAACAAAACTGAAAAAGTGAAGGAGGTCTGAATACTTTATGAATGCACTATATTTTTGCCACAGTTTTATACTGTCAGTTTAACAGTACAGAAGTGTCTTTAATGACAACACGCGAGTGCTTTTTCTGCGGAGATTGAATTAATGTCAGATTATTATAACCTGTTTGAATAGACAACAGAATTTTTTTCTATTGTTGTGGTCCAGTTAGCCTGTGCTGACATTCACATTTACATTCTGTATTTAATTCAGCACACTTAATTCTGCACATCAACATAATTTCTCTGTGATTCTGCTCTAAATCTGAGGGCCATGTTTTGATCTCTGTTGTTTCATTTTATGTTTAGATATTTGTTTGCACGTCATACGTCAGTATGTCATACTGCAGTGCCTTCATCGTGGATACAATAAAATACATAGAACAAAATATAAATATAGAGGTATAAATGTATGGAATGAGAGGTTGCTTTTTCGCTTAAGAAAATTACCTATGAAGATCTGCATCTCATATTCATGCCACAGGTGTTCCAACCACAGTTACTGTGATTTCATCAAATACAATGTGTTCCTGGATTGCATAGTTGGTCCAACCACCACACAACTGACTTAACTATACTATATCTTAACTATAACACTAAATCATTAAACTATGTTGGCATTGATGTGATCCATGTTCTTATCAACCCTTAGATTCACTGGGCCTCTTCATTCTAAGAGGAACAGCCATGGAAACAAACATGATTTGATATGAAATATAACAAAATATATTTCAATAAACTACATTGTTACATCTCAAAATATTTTTAATAGGATTTTTAATAGGACACAATTACAATTGTGTAATTGGTACACGTGCAACTTTTCCTCATGTTGAAAAAACATCAGCTGCCCATAAATATTAAGATATAAGAATAGCAGTATTGTGTTTACAAAAGAAACCTCGGAAAACATTTGTGTTGGTGGTCAGCAGGGTGAACTATTGCAAACATGACAGAGTTCAACAAGGGAGGAAGAACTCTAGAGGAACTCTAGAAGCCCAGCAGCCATTAATATTTCATCAACAGCTAAGCATTCTCTTGATGATGGCACAGCACAATGAAAATCTGTTCATCTCCATTAGAAAGCCCATAACAGACCATGAAACTGCTTAATGTAACTGTAAATGAGTAAAAACAGCTATAAATCTTGTGCTTTTTAGGTGTTGACAGCAGGCATAAATCATTCAATAGATGTAATTCTAATAGGAATGTGAGCACAAAGTGTTTTGCTAGGCATGGGAAGGTTGGATCAACCCCAGAACTTGGTGGAAAAACACCAAGATGATAACATTTTGCCCTTCCAGTAAAAACTGAAGGAGTGATTTAAAGCTGTTACATTCCTGAGACCCCTCTTCTCTTTTCATATCCAAAATCTATTCTGTTTCTACCCCCCGTCACTCAAACTGGCATGACAAATATTTTATTTAAAAATTGCCAAAACGCTTGTTGCATAGCTACATACAGATAAAGATTAATGAAAGTAGTGTGAGTGTATGGAATTTGTAGCTAATATTGCTCTAGGGACACTTTAACTATTTTATAGAAGAATCAATAAAGTTTCATTAACTAAGAAGGACACAAGGGATGAGCAAACAAATAAAGGAAAAAGTCACTTTCTTTTTTTCCGGCTCTGGGGTTGGTTACAAAAAGCCACCCTCCAGATCCTAAATCAGGAAGCTCCTGTCAGCCACGGACAGTTAGTTTAAGTCATGTCCGTTTAGGAAACACCCATGCATATCCCACCAAACGTTTCCACTCTTCACTCATAAAGATTCATCTTAAAGAGACACAGCACAAAGCTCAGCTGTGAGTTGTATTCAACAGAAATGATCAGCAAACCCAGCAGACTATTTACTCATCCTAAAATCATTCAATCGTGTTTAACTAAAAACTTAAAAACCATCTACCTGCATTTTTAATTTCCTTATTTCACATTTAGTGGAATTATATCACAACCGTAAGTGCTGTGATATCTATGTGATATCTAACAGCAGGGATGTGATTTGGCCATGGGGGGTGACAGGTGGGAGTGATTCTAGGGGCCCATCTGTGCTGTGGGTCCCACAACAATTTATGAAGTATTAATGTGAGGAAGGCCAGAATCACAGCCATGCAACAGCAGAACTGCTAGTGTGATATTGGTTTCATACAATGGTTTTATAAAAAAGGACTAGAAATAGTTTGCCAAAACAAGACCAACTGTTACCAAGCTAAAAAGACTGGAACAATCTATAAAAGCCCACCGGAGCTGTTAAATTACATATCAGCACTCTATAAACACATGAGAACATATTTATATAAACAATAATCACACACTCTGTCTTTAAAATGTTAATTTTTACATTAAATAATCATTTAATATTTCTACTGTACATGTACAATCTGGCAAAAGTAATAGCAAGCATTACATTACAGATGAGATTTGTCTATAAAACATTTAACTGTAATTGTGAATAAACTGTTCCTTAAACCCTTAAATAAAGAGGCACCATTTAATCTCTTTTACAACTAAAGGTTTCCTAAACATTCATTTATTTACATTTTATTTACGTTTTATTTAAGTGATATACATAATGTCCTGTTGTAATCGACATGTAAACCGAGATAATAAAGCAGTCACTTATGACTGTAGTTCAGTCTATGAAACCCGTGTGTTACGTTTACACTAGAAACAGTTTAAATTATTCCCTCAATAGCATGAACACACCGACAGATTTGTAATGTGATGAAACATTAGTAAAGAAAAGAGAAAGAAATTCTGCATGCGTGTTAATAACGCGTTTCTCACCTCGTGTGCTCCGCTCTCAGTGTGTAGTGCGCACTGAGGGACGCAGCGTACTGAGTGACGCGTCCTGTGACGTCACACACGTCCCGTTACATTTCACGGAGAGTCGCGCTTCTGTCTTTCATTTGACTTTGACTTGATTTATAAATATGCAATGAACAAGGGTATAATAAATAAAACAACAACAAGACGAGACGGGTTTGGTTCAGTTTATTCACGAAGTTTGGTCATCTAAGCCTCTAAAACATAAGAGAAGTAAGAAATGTGAAGCACTCTTAAAATGTCATCCAGTGTACATTATAAGAAATAATGACACGGGTAAAACTTGACTATAGCACGCGTGATAATGTTTTCTACATAACATAAAACAAACGCCATTATCCTGAGATCGTGAACGAAGCTGTTGTAGCGCCTCCTGGTGGTTCAATATTGAAATTTGCTTCAATGCCAAAACATTTTGACACGTTTGCCCCGAGTTGAGTTAGACGATTAAAACGCAAACAAATGTTTAAAGGTTTCCCAGGACAATATCAGCTACAATGCAGTTTTAGTTTGTGATTGTGAGCCAGTTAAGTTGAACCATATTTGAAGCAGTTCTCTAATTAAAACTTTCATAACTTCAAATACTAAAGGCTAAAATGTAAGTTAGTGCCCAAATCACTTTGTGAAAGCCATTTCTATCAGCAGTTTTCATTTAAAAAGCTGATTAATGTCATTTACTTTAAAAGAAAAGTCTTTTAGATATCCTCTTGATTACTGTACCAAAGCTGGAAAAGGACAAACTGGTTGTTAGAGGTTTATTTAGCCTTGAGTTAACATACTGTACATTTAACTGTATACTTTTTGGGTGAGGACTGTGAATTTTTTGTCACTTTTGTAAGTGTGAAATCGGGTCACAAGCATGATAATCACACTGCCAATTAAACACTTCGTAATGAGAATGCCATCAACATTTTTTATATAATGTTAGTATTTAAGGTGAGTTATTAAATTATATCATCAAGTCAGTCAGTTGCACAACCAGTATTATCTGTAGATAATTGTAAGATTTTCTGCAGATATGTGGTATGTGTTATCTGTGGTATTCTTTGTATTTGTAGGTACAAAAAATACCTACAAATGTAAACATAAACAACGATCACCAGGGGGCGTTATTCACTATATATTCACTATATCATCACGGTTATAACCTGACATGCAGATTCTTAAATTATTACATTCAAAAGGGTTTCTCCAATGTAATTCAATGCCTCAGCAATTCATGTGTAATTCAGCGTTTTAACCAGTGGCAGCATTTGTCCATCTTATTTGTCCAAACAGTATCTCTTATCATGGCACATCAGTAACAGTTTAAAAATCATGGCTGTGTGTAATTGGCAATAGTGGAAAAGATTTGGAAGTTAATCACTTCACACAATGAACTGATCACTCATGTTTGTTTAGTTTTTTGGTTGTGTGCATTATGCTGTCTGTCACGATCAAAATAAACATCAAGGGTGCTAAAAAATACTACAAGCAGCAACAAACATCGCCTGCAGTAAATGGCAACATAAATATTCATGTATTGGAGATAATGAGGTAGAATGAGATTTAGGCATCTGACTGCAGATGCCGCAGAGCTGATCTGTCTGTCAGAAAGCCATGAAGATACAAACATACAGACTAAAAACAGGCTTTTGCTGTAATATCAGAAATGAAGGCTTCCAAACCCCCACACACCAGGCAACTGTGCTGTCATTTAGTTACAGAATTTAAATTCTGTTTTCTGAAATGTGTTTGAAGAGTGAAAGGTTTTATAAAGTGAGTTATGAAAGTGTCATATCACAAATACAAAAACATAATAAACATGACAGAAATGAATATATTTATTTGGACCAGCTTTAGTTTATGTGGAGTTAAATCTGGGGAATCAGATTTTTCTTGTTTTTAAATTCTAAACACTCATAAACAACCTGACAAGCTTACCGTGCAGTCCATCTTTTAAAACATGCAAATTTATTTAAGATTTTAATAGCTGTGTATTTTATCTGATCTTGTAAATGTAATTTTTTCTATCATGATAAGAATTTCAGTCATCAAGAATATAATGACACATGCATGCACTATTATTACTGTGCAAGCCAATGTATCAAATATCACAACACAATACCGGCATGTTTGTAACATTATCCATTGAATCAATGGAATGAAAGAGCTTGATAGCAGTAAGCTTGATAGCAGGTACACAGGCAACACACTCCTCATATGAGAGATATGAGAGACCTGGTAAGCTGTTACATCCTTTAAATCTTTGTATATTTACTTTGTAAATAAATTTAGCAGACCTGAAATCTGAGAAAATGCATAATATGGCAGAAAATGAAAAGACACTGGATGATTTTATCGCTTTAAGTGCATGATAATATCTGCATTCATGTCAGGTAAACCTCAAGCAGCTCTAAGGAAACGCACATATTAATATGTATACAGTACCTTGAATGCACTGGAAAACTGGGTAAAAGTGTTTGCCATATTTATTAATGTAAAATGAGAGTGGTTGAAAATGAAATATCAAGGTGTCTTAAAAGTAAAAAAACCCAGAATCCTTCAATGACACCCGTAACACTTCCTGTCATTAACATCCATCAACGAGGTTAAACTCAACGTGAAGGAGGTAAACTCACCCACTTTCTTTCATTTTCCTACTATGCTTAGTTTCATAAACACATACACATTACATACACATTTATATACATATATATGTATACAGTTATATCTATCTATATCCTGTCTATATCTATCTATATATCTGTCTGTTTTCCAATCTACACTACTAAATATTCTTCAAACATATTTTCTTTTTGACAGAAAATTTGGTTCTGCCTGTTATTTGTTGGGTTACACCCTGTGGGACTGGGTTGAGCTCATTGCTGCCCTAAAAACGGATGCTCACTCTGTATAAGCATCTGTATGATATTCACTCTGTATGACCTAAAGGCCAGAAATGTAATTTTACCCCAGTTTCCCCAGTCACTGCAGTTGATAAAAAGCCTGGTCATAAAAAATAAGTTATTCAGAGCTGTTCTGATGTCAATGATGTGATAAGAATCAGGTAAGAAACAGAGGCACATTTTGTGGAAACCAAGTAGGACTTTCCAAGGATATGCTGGAAAGCCACATTTAAACCCCACTGTGTCTGACTGGATTCCCTACTCAGTGTAAAACACCACAACCAATGACACACACCCACACGCACAGACAGAAGCAATTTTGTTCTTCTAATGGTCATATCACATTCTCTTCATGGAGAGATTATTGTTAAGCAATGGCCTGCCACATGCGAAGTTACATAAATCTCTTCAATGAGAGACATGATTGCCAGATCATAAATCTGTCTGGAGGACTCCCGAGTGACCATTCCCAGTGCACCACTGCAGACACAGCCAACCACAGTAGCACTTGTAGGTGTCAGTGTGAAATTGCAAAGTTATTATCAGTCCAATAACATTCATCTTTCACACATTTTAAGACTGGAGAGACTATGGAGGGAATTATCACATGTATTTTTGTTCAACAATCTGGTCTTCTTAATGCCTAGTAATAAAATCTGTCAGGATCCTTTAAAGAATGTATCTTTAACTTTCTTCAGGTCAAGAACGCATTTGGTACTGTAGATAGAAACACAGGAAGCACCTTCTTGAATATTGTATATAACTGAATATTGTGTTTGAAGTCTAGCCTGTTAATAATTTGTTAATAATAAGAGCGTCCTATTATTAATGTTTTTACAAACAGTTTTGATCTGCATTGCAAAGCCATTAAAAGCATAATATTTGGTGTACAAAGTCATCTACATAATAATTTTTTTGTGAAACAACCTGCATCCCTATTTACTTTCATTGCGTTTTGTTCCATACAATGAAAGTGAACAAACAAAGAAACAAAAGTCATACAGGTTTAGAACAACATTTGCATTTTTGGATAAACTGTCCCTTTAGCGTTGTATTTTTAAGCCTATTTTTGTTTTAAAATCAATAACTGGTGGATCCCTGCAGTACCGCTGTTAAGGTTTTCAGAATTACTATTGATGACTTCATCATCACACATGACGCTTCAAAATATTTGGAACTGAGCACCAGTGACTCAAGCCTCCTGTTGTACAATCTGGATGTTAAATGATGTACGTTTCCCTTTGGTTGGCCAGCAGCTGCCACAGTGCAATGTAATCCTATGCTTTATTATTCGTATGCAACGCTTAGAGGAATGTGGCAGGGGGATAAATTCTTATCACTCAATATTCTGAATCCATCTGTTGTCACCACAGGGTGAGAATTACAGACATATTTCTTAAACCACAGTACCTGGAAAAGAGACAGAGCGACCAAAAAGAGAGAAATGATTTCAGCACTTTTTCATTGAGTCTGTATGCCATTATGACTCTTTGTGTCATTATTGCTAGAGCACACCTGAGAGGTGAATTGATTTATCTTTCTGGAAACTAACCATAACCATGACTTCTAAACACTGTGTTTAGAATAATAAATAGGCACACATGTCAAAAAGTCAAATCTAAAATACAAACCAATTCATTTGCAAATCAGTGCTGTGAGTTTATCTTATTTTCCATGTTTCATTCTTTCTTTTGAATGGGCAGCCCCATTGAGAACATGTTTCTTCTTTTATACAAGAGCTCAACTATTTATAGAAGAATGCGATAAAAAGTCTCTGGGCAAAATATTTGATTGCACTAACTGCTATCTGACTAGATGTTGTGTTTGCGATCTGTTTTCCTGTGTGGCCTGGAAGCTTTATCATCCCCTTGTCTCAAATCATTTCACTGAAGCTCTGCTGAAACAGACACCAAAAGGAGGAGGAAGAGCGAGGAAAACAGAACTGAAGCTAATGATGTTCCACCAAGTTTAAATGGCATCATTTGCAATGCAATGTGATGCAATTTTCCGATACCCTGCTGGTCTGATTCTCTGTGGAGAACTAATCGATTTTAACCTGCCAGATTGAAGCTTTTTGTGCTGTGCTGAGAGTTAGAGCCATAACAGCTCAAGAAATAGACTGGAGTCCTGCTGTAATGTGTCCTGGCTGGATTTCACCAACCTGCAATGGTGTAGTCAGCTATTCAATTCACTTATCATCCCGACTGCAGTGAAGAGATAACTACAAGCCAGCAAAACATTTTTGCATCAAGGGATGCATATTAATAATCGCTCAGCTTTACTTTTTTTAAAACTTTAACATTCTCGCATTATATCAACTTGAGGAATATTGGAACATAGCATGAGGTTTAGCACACATTTAGCACACATTTCCCAGTATTTTAACTCTAAAATTTATAACAGTTACCTAGAAAATGAAAAGGAAAACAAACACACCAAGATCAAGAGGAATAATGTGTTATAGATCCATAATGGCTTCTGTTATTTCTATCAGTATGAACGATTATCAGTCCAGCGTGTTTTTAAATGACAGGAAGTGGCAGAGGAATGAGCCAGACTCCTGTTAGCAGACGTTTTAATGGACGTTTTGTTTTTGAGCTGTCTTTTGATGCAAATGAAGAGAAGCTGGTAAATGGGATTGCTCTAGATGGATGTTTAGAGACATCAGACAGGAGAGAGATTCATTATAAGACATTCTGTCTGATTAACTGCTGGCTAACATGAACATGGCGATTGTTTACTTCTGTGTGTAATGTGTGCTCATGTGAATCAATGACAGCTAATATGCACATGTGCTGCTTGATTCTCAGTTTGGGCACCACATGCATCTATTACTGTTCCTGCAGCTCACTTGATAGAGCTCACCCTCAACATCGTTTCCAACCTTCTGACTTTCTTCCAAATGACTTTCTAACTTCAGTAAAACACAAAATAAGATGTTAGGTTAAGTGTTAGTGACTGACAGTCTCGGTCACAATTCACGTTTACTGTATGAAAAAAGCGCAGTGTTAACATCTGTCAGACTTTCTCTTTGTTCCAGTGTCTCTGATAAATTATATGCAAGGTTAATTCAAACATGCCACTAGTGTATTGGTTTCCTAATGCTAATTCAAATTATTTTTTGAGAGAAAGGGATTTGGGAGTTAAAGTAATAATGAACGAATAATGATTTCCCTGAATGCCAGTAGAAGGTTAGTTATTGTGCTTCATTACAATTGTTGAAAATAATACAAACACAAAGCAGTCAGCACTTGCTGTGTGTTAAAAATGAAAATAAAACAGAATTGGAAATGACGTTTAATTGAGGAAACAATTAAAAACAGCTCTGTGGGCGTTATACACATTTGAGTTTCAGTTTCAAGGCTTAAGATATTATTATATATTACATAATGTATAATTACATAATATAGAAACATTTCCTGAAGAATGACATCATACAGGTAACCTGTAGGCTAGTGGATTGTATAGAGGGGTAAATCCAAATGGATGGACAGATGAATCAACAACAATATATCTGCTGCATGTTTCCTAATGCATAAACATCAAATTACTGAAATTGCATTGATTACAAATTCTAATGTTTGATTAGCAACTGCTGTTTCAAGAAAATAAGGGTTGTTTGTAGATCTGCATAAATATTTCTGAACCTTTTGCTGAATTGATCAAATGAACCATAGTTAACACTTTCAGCATTTTGGAGGGGGAAACAAAATGTTCAGAAATAGGTGACATTTGCAGTACAGTACATGCAAGCCAGCTCGTGTACTGTCTCAAACAAACAATAATTGACAATAACAACAAACAATAACAATAACAACAAACAAACAATAATGAAAGAGGTATTTGAAGTGCGCGGGCCCTTTAAGACGGACATTCCTGTGGAAAAGCGGCGTTTAAATGCCCGCTGACGTCATTAAGCGCTTTACGCGGCGGGAGCGGGAGCGCGCGCACTGCGGAGGCGCCCGGACAGGCTGAACTTTACCGGGAATAACTACAAAATCATCCTTCCCTGTAAGACAACGTATTCTTTATCAATATTATTTTTGCAGATTGTTTGCAAGTCTCCTGTTTTAGTTTCAAACGATCTGAGTAGAGATGTGGAAGTTTCTCTTACATGTGTGCGTGATTTATTATATAATTATTCTGCTATATTTTCAACATGTACTGCTTCATATTAAAGCGTCTTTTCCGATTGATTTTGCGTTAAATAAAATTAAATTCATTTGTAAGTTGCAGAATAGCAGGTGTGTCGGTGGCTACTGCAAGTTACCTCGAAAATTATAAATGCTTCCCTTAAGTACCAAACAGGCTCTATGAAGACAGAAACTTTCTCTGAAGGTTTTTGGAGAATATTTATGCTATTTGTGCTTGTTTTTCTATGCATTGAAAACAAGAAGATCGGCAGCACAAGGGTGAAGAAGTGACCAGAACATTTTCATGCCTAGGTGAACCAATCTTAAATTTGCAAGGTCGTTCGTGAGGATGAGTATGTTTTGGTCATACTCTTCAGTGGCCATGTGTCATTTACATAGCCGGGACATTTACATAGAGCTCTGAATGCATTTTAATGGCATGATTATCAGAACAAGGAAAATAGTTTCTAATAAAAACTAATCTGCAGATGTCATTCAATCAAATGGTTAATAAACAGATTATTTATGAGACACTCCAAGATTCAAAGAAACTCTGAGCCCTGCTGGTGTAACATGTCACTATTGATTTACAATATATGTTTCCAGATCAACAAAAATCGATACCATAATGTAATGACGATACATGATTTAATTTCCTTCAGTACTGCCAGTACTGCATATATAGAGCTGAGCATCGCTGATTTGTTTGCTGGCCATGGCCAGCTTAATATACCTAGTAATCTCCTAATGATATTTGCTGTCAAAAATGGTTTGGTCTTGCTTTGTATTGTTGATTTGTCAGAACAAAACTCGAGTGGTCTGGTTTAGGTTGAAATGTCTCGTGAGGTTGGTTTTAAGTCTTGGTGTAGGGTTCGAGTGGGGTTACAGATTTGACAACAAGTCTGATGGGCACTGCCTTCATAGAGTCATTTTTGATAGCCTCTTATAGTGTTAGGTTGTTTTTATGAGTATAGTCATGGAGCCAAAATAAATCAGGAATATTAATCATTCACAAATAATTTAAGAGATCTCTTTTTCTAAAGCTTAAGTGTGTGTGTTTTACTTTAATACTTATATAATCCAGTTTAATTTGCAGTAAGCACACTGTACATTTCTGCCTACAATTTTGCTGTCCAAGACCAATTAATTGGAAGGTAAAAAATCTTCTTGTCATGGGATAAAGTCGCTTAGCGTGATGTGTTCTCTGGCTGCCTTTGTAATGAATCTTCGTCTCTGATGAACTTTTTGCAGTGTCAGAAATTTTTAATATAGTGTCAGAAATTTTGTATAGCTGTTATTACAGACAGATGCCAGTAAAAGCTGCTTTACTCATCATATTTAGCCATACTTCACAATCGTCCCAAACAGAAGATTTTCTATTATACAGTCTGACATTAAAGACTGTTCATGTCACACAGTGTGCCGTGGGTTTTACCCAAGACCCAAAACACTGGGATTAAATAATAGTCTGAAATGCAACCGTCAAAAAGATTTGATCTTACTGTGTGCACCCTGCTCAAGCTATTTGTTGCTTAATTTCCCTAAAAACTGTTAACACTGAGGCACCATGAGAAAATTGCTGTTTGTCTGAGCGTCCATACCAGCCTGACCTGCAGCATTTTTAGGGGCAGGACTATCTATTATTTAGCAAGTAAATGACAGTGAGGGGAATAAAAACCAGAAACCTGTTTAAATAAGGTCATTATTTTCACAATTTTATTTATTAAAGCTTCAGCTATAATCAGTGGTTATATGGGAGCTCCTGAGCAGCAGGACACACAAACACTCATTTGGTTTTAATAAATGATACTATAAACAATAATGAAAAATAATTTGAATAGGAAATAAGATGCAGTGTTTTGTTTAAAAAGAGCTGGACCTCAGATTTGATAAAATTTGATTTGTTTTCATTACTTTCACACGATGTCCTTTGTGTAGAGGAAATGTATTTATCATGTTTGCAGCAAGTTCTAACTTGAGCAAATTAGTCCTTAGACTAATTTGTCCTTAGTTTTGACTAAGAACAAGTTAGACTTAGACTTGTCCTTAGTTTCATGATAAAAACCTCCTAATTTTAGTTAAAGCTTTAGTGTTCTTTGCTCTGCTGATGTATAGCTTTTATCTCCACCACACGTTTTGCAACTTGCATGCAAATTAGATTTATGAAAATGCTTCTGCCGTGATGACAGACAAATTCAATCTGGCAATGTGATTTCGCAGAAATATACAAATGACCCGTTTCTAAGCTCCGCTTTTCTATTCCAGACAATGACTAGGAAATATCTTGATGTCTGTTGGCTGTAATAAATAACACTTTTGTAGTTTACAAACAGTTTTCTGCATGCGCACATAAAAGATGGATAAAACACAATACGGTCCTCCCATTTTAAACATCCAGACAGAGATAAGCAGTCAACAGCGTCAGATTCTTTTCTGTCAGTGAATCTGCGCCTGAGTCTGTCTGTTTTCTTTCCCTCTCAAATTAGATTTCTGTTCATTTTTGTTTCCAGTTTAAATTGTAATTGACTGGAGCAGGTGCTTCACAAATCTAATGGGTTGTCTATTTGGTTTCACTGAAGCACAGACACCTGCTTCCCATTCAGCTGACGGCATGAATTTTTAGTAAAGCAAACAATGGTGTGAAGAACAGTCCATGCCTGAAGGATAAGCACAGAAGTCCCGTGACCTGTTACAAAGCTGGCCGCTCTCAGTGTGGTTATGGCCACTTCACTTTTTAATTGCCTACTTAAAGGGATAGTTCACAGAAAAATGAACATTTTGTCATTTACTCAACCTCAGGTTGTTGCAAACATCTATAAATTACTTTGTTCTGCTGAACACAAAGGAAGATATTTTGAAGAATGTTTGTATAAAAAAAGTTTTAGTGCACTATTGATTACCATCTTATTTTTTCATACTATGGAAGTCACTGGTGCCCCAGAACTGTTCAGTTTACAAACATTCTTCAAAATATCTTCTTCTGTGTTCAGCAGAAGACAGAAATTTAGTTTATGGATTTTTTAGGACCCACCCAAAAAAGAAAATATATAGAAATGTATAGAAATATACTATCAAACAAAATCCAGGACCTTTGGAGGAACACAAGCTGTGCCAGATGAAAGGCATCTAAAGATCTGCACAGGAAGAGATTCAGGGTGTTTTGTAAGGTGTCCACCCTGAAACTTTCAGGGAGTGTCCCTCTGGTGCGGTCCAAATAAAATTGTCCTTTTTGCCAAGAAAGTCTATGTTGCTCCTAGTGATGACCACCGTCTCCTTTAGAACGCACTCATTACACCATTTCCTCTCAGGAGAAAACAGGGCATTCCTCAGAGCATTCCTGCTGTGACTGATATTTTACATGACTGTATAATTATCACATGCCTTTAGAGGGTCAGTGAACAGCACACAGCAGGATATTGTTCATTTGTGGTGTCGCTGCTTTGTGGCTGATCTGTTCTTAACCCTGAAGCTCTTTGTATTTTTCAGGAAACTCTGCCTGACCTAATCTGTGTTGTTACAGTGTATTTTCAGTCTATAGATGATGGATATAAGCATGAATGATGGCGCTATGGATTTGCAACAGTTTGTTACCAACAGAAAAGCATTTATTACGGCCATTACTTGTTGCAACTTTTGACGTAGCATTGATTTATGACTTTGCTGTATGTTTAATATTAACAATGGTTTTACATTTCAATATTTGCTCAACACTGCAATAAAAGCAAACCTCACTGACATGTAAAACAACAAAACAATTAATCACTTACAAAACTGTAACTCAAAATAATTAATAAGATGAGATATAACTAGCCAGTATCTCAAAAATAAACATCAAACATGCTATATCATGATTAATAATCCATGCATTGTTTGGTATTTGTTATGAAATGTATTGCATTGTTTCTATACATTTCTTATTTTCAGATGCAGGAGTTTGCTTGTTAGTCTATGAGATTGGGATGTAAATTCTGGAGCAGCCGAGCAGTCTCAGGTCCTGTGGGAATCATCTCCAGTTATTCCTATTTCTCTGGAATGGCTCTGTTTTCATTTTATGAGCAATCAATATTAAGACTGAGTGTTAAGACTGCTTATGTCCTGAAGAAGAAAGGAAGACTGTGATGTGAGCTGTAAGCATGTAATTGAAAGCATGAACAAACCAAAGTGATATCACAGCAAATGTGATATTGTAGAAAAAAGATGGGTGAAAATAAAGAGGCAGCTGTGCATTTATATGATTTCAGTCTGATTCCCTCAACGTATGGATTGTTTTATGTTTGTTTGCTTGTTGAAAGTGTCTGTAATAACGTTAAAAATAATGTTAAATTAAATCCACTAAAATGAGTTAGGAGTACAGAGGGGTAATTGACCTCCTGTAATGGGCCTGTTGGGTAATGGAAAACAAATCTGTTCTTGTATTTAAATGTATTGCAAGGACCAGTGACTAGACTGTCTTACGATACTTGCTTCTGAATCTATTGATGTGAGGTCCAATACACCCCTTGTTTATTTGCAGCAAATGTTTGTTCCTCTAAGAGTTCAACACACTTCACCTCTGTCATGTGTCCTTTGCTAAGTTAGAACAAGACGTTATTTCTTTGTCAGAAGTGTTTAGCTCAATCAACCTTGACAGGAGCACTCGAACATGAGATTCAGATCAGTTTGCTTTGCTTTCTCCTGCCTTTCGCTCATTCAGATGTATCTGAAGGTAAACAAGCTGAACGATTCAATTAGTTTCATTAGTTCAGTCCGTCCTTGAGCTGCTTTACACATGTTTCACAAGCTCCTACTCACCAGCTGAGATTTATGAATCTGTTTCATTATTCTAAAGTGCTTTGTCTTATCAAGAGTCGGCTCTGTCCATGAGATCAGAGCAGCGCTGCTGTGTGTCTTTGATTCCACACTTGACAAACAAATGTGCAGTGAAGTTCAGTGAGTGAAGCCCACTGAGTGATTTATTAGTCCTACAGTGATGGGTCACTTCCTTGAAATACAAATGTGCCATATTGTTTTGAGGCTTGTTCACATCGCTGTGAGAGCCATTAAAATAAGTGTTTTTTCATTGTTGTGTCTTTAATGTTTTAATCTGTCTGACAACTGCATGAACTTGGTTTTGTAACCTGTAGGCTCCTCATTGTGAATAACTATAGGTTATTTCAGCCATAAAACTTAGATTAAGTTCATTTTTTTAAATTTAAAATTTTAAATAAAATTTAAGCACTTAAATTCAACCTTAATTACAGATTAATAAAAAAAATCAAGTCACAATGTCTCGCATTTGTTACATATCAAGTTTTTCTCAATAATAATAATTGCTCTGCAGGTGAAGTCACAACATCTACACTTCAGGATCTCGACACAGCATTGAAACGTTAGTTTTGCCCCGACCATCCCTACTTTTGACCCTCTGCCTGTTTAGTTTTTTATAGATTACGTATGTAATACGTACAAATACAATACCATGACAAATACAAAGCTTAAACTCTATAAAGGGAGGCTTCCCCTGTTGTTCAGGACTCCATAGAAGCCACTTCACTCTTGCTCCTGTCATTGAGCTATTGAGTCAAATATGGCACAGCACCAGCAGGACACTCTGGAATCCTTGCATCAAATAAATCCATTATTATAGGGAAAGATCTCAGTGGAACAGTACATTGGAACAAATTATTTGTAGCAGCCTTATAGCCAGAAGACCATGTGCTTTGCATGGTAATGAATACATTATGTTGGCGGTACTTTAGTTGTGTGGGGTCTCTGAAATCTATTGGCCCCTAAATTAATTTTTTGAGTTAATTTTTGACATTTGGCTTGGCTGATGTGTGACGAATCCGTCATCATCTGTCTTTCTCTGTATTTCTCAAAGGCTTTGATCCCACCTACTTCTGTGTCATCTCACTCAACATCAACCAAACACTTCACAGCAGAAGTGGGAATTGATGTCATGCCAGTGAGTGAGGGTGCTTAAGTTCTGAACCACAGATCTCGTTTCTACCTACTGCGATAACAATTTTAGGGTATAAGAATGTTTCCATAAAGTCACAAAAATGTTAAACAATATTTTGAAACTTTTAGGAACATTTAAAACATCCAGTTTTTTAGTCGTTTTAATGTTATTGCTTGGTTATAAGAACATTTTTTACAATTCTGTAATGTTTTTAAAATGTTCCACTAACTACTTTTATCTACTTTTAAGAGTTTTTACTTATCAAAAATGTTAAGTAGTAATGAACATTGGCAAAATGTTCTACTAACACGACTGCAAGAACTTTATGATAACATTCTGCGAATGTTTTCTGTTAGCTGGAAAGTACATACTGAGCAATTTGTGCTAAGGAACTTTTAAAAGGGCATAAAATATTTGAGGCAGCTTTGCACAGAATTGTCTTCCACTCCAAAACTGAAACTCGCATAGAACAATAATTTGCAGCAAAGTCCAGCTGTAACAAACTCTGTCTGGAGTAAGCTGTCTTGCTCAGGGACACGATTCTGACTGCAGGATTGTAATGTCAGTAAGCACCGTTCTGCAGATTGTTCTTCACAGTGAGCCAAGCTGGGTCTCACTTTTACAGGGTTAGTTGGTAAATTGATTGTTTGGCTGTTTTGTGTGTATTCTCTCAAAATTGTCTGTTCTCTGTGTTTGTTTCTCAGGTGGCTTCTCATTGGACTCTGTCTGCACTTCACAAGCACATCTGCAGGATGAACAGAGCTTTTAACAGGAGAAAGGGTAAGATAACAGATGTTACTGTAATGTCAAAAGACCAGCAAATCTGGTTGACTGATGAGAATTAATATTAATTGACACTTGAGCTTGTATGCTGCTTAAAATACCAGTTTGGATTGGGCTGGTTTATGATGGTTGTTCGTGATGAATTGGTGCTGGACCGGCAAGTGGGCGGCTATCTGGAAAAGCTGGCTGACCATGGAGGTCTTGCTAGTTAAGCTAGATAAAAAGACTGTTGGAGACACAAGCACACCAGCATCCAAAACAGAAATACTATATTTTAACAGGTTTCGGAGTGCTGTTGACATACTGAATGAACGTGATTCACAAAAATTAACTGAAGACATTGAAGATCAAATGGGCCAAATGCATTATGTTTCATTTGTTTTTTGTCATTATGTTTGCTAACGCTACCATGAGAAGTCCAGTTTCTGAGAATTGCTGAGTCACTGTCACTGTCTAAATTTATTAACTTGAACCTCAGACTGATTAGATTCAACAAATGTCTTTGGAAAAATGATTACCAGACACAAACCACACGAATGCGGAAAGGAAGCAAACTCAGCCCCACACATCAGGTTTTCAAAGGTCGATTTCTGAAACTAATCTCTGCTTTTCATTTCCAATTCCAACTCTGCACTCACACTTTGACTAATGTGAACACCACAGATAGACCAGGATTCATACTGTAGGTGACAGTTCATGTTCATTCCCACAGAAAGTTTGCCTTCCAGGATAATGCTTTATTAATGGCCGTGACAGAATGCCTCTGGACTTGCCGGTGTGGTCACAGTGCACGTTTGGCACATTTATCTCTGCCAGCAGATGCAGCAGTAGGTTGGTTTAAATATTTCATGGCCCTCAAGTGAGATTCGTTCATTGGTTGAAATTATCATCCAAACACACACACTCATACGCGACTGCTCTTCTTCACAAGACAATTGTGCTGCTAAATGAACTAAAAGTTTTAATGGGATTTCTCATGTATTGACCTTTACAACCACTGAGGGATACTTTGTTCTGTGTAAACAGCATTCGTGCTGAATGCATTGTGTTAATAGCAAATAATTTAGAGGGAATATTAAAGGTTTCAGGCATAAATACATACTCATGTTTAAAAGATTAATTGTTCGCCATTAAACAAAAATTGCAAAACTTTTAAAGAAGAAAAAACACAAATTACACAATTAATTTTCCGAACAAAAGGGTTTTATAACAAGCAACCTCGTTGCTTGTTATAAATGGGGAAATTAGGGAAGTGCTGGAAGGTGATTGTTAAGATGCTATTTAATCTAATAACTTAAAAAAATAATTAAAACTCAGGTTAGTAATGCAGAACTCAGGAGTAATATTACCCAGCATGGCGAGAATTTCATTCTCATTGTTCTTATTGACTCGATGTTAATGTCATCACTCAGAAATGTGCTTAATTACTTACAGTACATACTGTATGCATCTGAAAGCATCAAGCCTGCCTTATCAAATGTGTTTATAATCCTAGCTTGCTAAACATCAACGATGGTTTTATTTTAATATCTAATTTAAGATGTCTAATTTGATGGACTTTGTCTGTCCTCTTGTTTCTCAGCAGTTGTTTTGAATGTTTACCCTTTATGATTATTTGTGTATAAACTGACAACCAGTCAATCGCAGCATAACAAGATGACCTTTTATCCTGAGCTGTGGACAGAGACGTCCAGCCGTTCGGTCACATTTCTGTAGCTCAGGAGGTAGAGAGAAGCACCTTTATTATTTTGTAGTTCAAGACCAGTGGGCTACATAAATCTTTTAATTGCGGCATTTAACTTTGGTGTAATGCTTAAAAACGTGCCTAGTAAATCACCTTTATTTATTGTGGTGCATGAACCTGCATTTTCCAGTACACTAGAGACCGAAAGCTCATCTGTGCTTTCTGATATTACCTCCTTAGTTCTGTTGCAGTGTTTGCCATATAAAAGTTTTGTGGTGTCATAATATCTTGTGTGAGAACATAAGCACAATTATCACAGGGCTTTGCTAATAATCTGATGTACTGTTACATATACTGCATCTTTTTCTGTTAGTGGTGCTTGCTAAGGCAAGCATTACTTTTGTTGTAAACCACTAAGGACTAACTTGTAACCTCGCCTCTTATTGAGCTTGTTGAGAAAAGATATGGTGCTATGCATATGTATATTTTAGGACTCTGACAGGGTCAGAATTTGTTTCAGAGTAAATTTGACTTGATAGAGATGTAAACAGGCCCCATAGGAGCTCCAGGTCATATCTTGGCATCAGAATATTAAAGGGGGGCTGTGTTAAAGGTTCTGTGATGGTGTCAAATAAACATTGAGAGAGCTGTCTCCAAAGTACTGGACGGCAAGGAACTTGTCAGCTTCATTGTTAATGTTTTTTGTCTGCATCGCAGTTCTTATACTCTAAGGGGAATCTTTCATACTCACTGTCTCATGGGCCCTTCATCTTTTATTCTCTTTCTTTCTCACCCTCTCTCTCCCACTGTTTTCCTTGTTTTCTTACATTTTGTAAGTGTGGCCTGCTGAGTCAGGTCTGTATCACAATAGCGTGCACTGGCCACGAGGTCTCCTCCTGCCAGTTCATCAACACACAATATCACCCTCAGCTACGTGGAGAACAGGACTCTTCATCAACACCTACACAGGCAACAGAAAAAAGAAAGCACAGCACATCAGTCAATCCACTAGGAAAATAGCTGCTCTCTGATAGGCTGAAAAATAATTCATTTTTTTGGTCAACAAGATTGTTAAAAAAAGGAGTTTGTGATGTGTGTGTGTGTGTGTGCCCACATACCTACAAGTTCAACAGTATTTTTACAGCAAAAATAATGAGTGTGAGTGTTTGAATGATTATGTCTTCTCTCTTACAGAATGTAAAGAATGTATATAGTGAGTATAGTACGCAATGATTTAATTTAGGTACATTTAAAAAAAGTAATTTTAATAACTGTATTACACAATTCCTACATTTATGTGCTGGGAAAGATTAGTATTCTGTAGTATTCTGTATTCTGTATGTAGTATTCTGTACTATGTTACTTTCAACACTGCAGGAGACATCAGTTTTAAACTGGGTTGGCAAATAATTATGTATGATATTTAAACCTCAGATGTTTTGTCATATTACAGGAGCCGCTGATCTGCTGTAAAAATACCTGTCAGTACACTTACTGCACCTGAGTCCTCTTTCTCCTCGTCTCTCTCCAGATAAACCAAGCACGTACACTCCTGAAGCCCTGGTGCAAGGTCACGTTGTGTATAATGCAAAGGTACAGTTTGATACATGTTTCTTCCTGTGGTTGTCTCAATTTATACCACTCTAGCCTGGGTCGTAATACAAGCGGTACACCATCTAAATGTAATACTTTGGAATGTAAGGTGTGTGTGTGTGTGTGTGTGTTATTGGAACTTACTGTACTTTAAAAATTGTGTTAAATGCAGCATGTGCATGTGTAAATGCATGTGTAATACACACTTTATTAACACTTAGTCAGCTTGACACATTTTACAAACTATAAGTGACTATAAAACTGCTTGTCAACTACCAGTCATTAGAGTATTAGTTAACTGTCTGCTTATAATCTGATAAAACTTTATTTTGGTGGTGCCCCATCTGACTGTAAGTAACTTTTCAAGTACGTGTTAACTTTTCTTCAAACCCTAACCAAACAGGTTGTTGAAAGCATAATCAGATTAAACAGGTCTGCTGATCTAAGTGATCTGCGAGAAATACCAAGATCCTGGGTTCAAATACTAATCAAGTATATACTTTGATTGTACAAAATGTTAAATACATAAATGTGAATGTAATATAAATTAACAGGATTTGTAGAACTCCATTTCTGTGGAGATTTGTGGTGTTCTGACATTATATTAAAAGGCTTGTGGTTTATATCTACTGTTTGCTCCTGTAGTTTTTGGGAATCACAGAGGTGGACCAGCCCAAAGGGACAGACATGGTCCGAGTGGCCGTCAGGAAGCTGAAGGTATTTGTGTCCACAGCATTCCACTATTCTAAGCAGTTATGGGCTATAAAATGTGTTCACAGTCCCTCCATTCTCTTTTAATGGGCCAGAAACGACTGTGTTAATGAAATGTCCATCTACAGACATTTTAATAGGCAACGTTTCCTTCCAAAGTTTATATAACAAGTTGCAGTTTAATTTTATGAGCTTGCCATCTGTGTTTTACTTTTTGTAATTTACATGAATAAAGGATTTTCATATGTTAGTAAAATTTCTTTATTTAAGGCAAATTTATTATGCTTACATTAGTGCTCATATTATGGATTTGAATTATGAATATATATTAATAATGTAATATATAACAATCCCAGTTCCATCACCATTTGTGCTACTGTCATAGATGAAAGCAAACATTATGCAGATTGCTGAGGTCAGGTGTCCTTACAGAGACCAGAATATCATACTTGGGGACTTGGGTTGAATTCTTTTGATTTGGCCTGGGAGAAAACAATTAGAATACCACAGTTCTCACACAGCAATGCACTAAACACTACTAAGAACACCGTAGTAACTGCATAGCAACTCCCTGGCAACCACTGACCGCATCATAGCATCAGGCAGTGAGTTTTGCACCAGCTTTAAGATTTAATAACTAAAGACAGAACTTAAGTACCTGTTTTTCAGACAAAAATAATGGGGTGACTCATTTACAGTGGTATTTAATGGGGACACGTTTAGGGCAAAATAATGTTGTCCTCTTCCTAGGACATATATCTCTCGCCCAATTTTTGTCCAGTTTTCAACATTCTGCAGGTCAGTGAATTGCTCTTGAGGCGTGTTTGGGAACATTTCATTCAGCCTAATGTTCAGCTGCTCTCAGGCAGCGTTTTCAAAAATTAACATCTCCAGCTCAGCCTGCAGTCCCCTTGATAGTGTGTACTTGTGTGCTTTTCTCAGTTTCAAAGGCACATCAGGAAGTCAGAGGGACGAAAAACTCCTAAAGTGGAACTTCAGATCTCAATATACGGTGTGAAGATACTGGACCCAAAAACAAAGGTTTTTTTTTTCATTTTGTCTTTAGTCACAGAAAGTCACACTTTTTTAGTCACACTTTTTTTAAAATAAAAGGTGAAACTGCATAGGTCATGTGATTTTATGCATGGCAAACCTAATTCAGACCAGGGTAATACAGCAACACTAAAACATACAGCCCATGATCTAGCCCAGTGCCCATCTCACACCTGCTCTGAAAGAACAATGAAAAGTAATTTAGCAGAAAATTAAATGTGCTACTTTATCTTTTAAACATTTACTGTTTATTGTCGTGCCAGTTTAAGTGCTTTAAGTGCACGACTGACTTATTTCATTCCAACACTGAGCTAATTTAACTAATTCATCAGTTAAAATAACAAATTAGGACTTCATTAATGCAATGGCATGTGTTTGTTCAAAACAAAATAGTTCTGTCAAAAGTTCTGCCAGGAACTGAACAAAAAGCCACAGTTGGTCGACTTCCATAACAAAGAACATTATTTAGTTCATCATTACTCAGTTCTTTCCTCTGGACAGCAGTGAGACTAAATGAAGACTTCTGCTTAAATCTCTTTCTTCTCAGAGTTTCCCCTAAAAACAGGACTTGTGTGTCTTCAGAGTTTTAGAAGAGATCACAAAAATATCAAACTGTGATAAGATTCGTGAACACATGAAATATTTCTTATTTAATTCTTTTAACATAACATTTTATAACATAACACCTGTTTCACAATACCCACATATACCCATAACATCAGGCTCATATTGTGTTTTCACAGCAAGTCTGTATAGAAAAGTGATTTCTGGGTATTATTTCCTTTATTGTTTCTTTATCAGGCAGAGGCAATTAAGGATTTTTGCAAACATGATCATATTGATATCTAATTTACATGAAGGGGGGTCATTGTTACATCCAAATAGTAATTTCATCTAACAGCTTAAACCCAAACCAAGCTTAAACAGTCTAAATTCAACTTGCTAAACTGCTTTCATTGCAGAAGACTCTGTATTAGGGTTATAATGCATTTTTGCAGGGTGTAACACATCTCATGCAGCTAAAACAGATTTAATGCAACTCTCGCAGCATGAGGCACTGTGACTTACCTTCTTTGTTTTGATTGGCTTGTTGGGTTTTCGCACAGGAAAGATGTTTTCTTAAGATAAGTTGATCATCTCAGGTCTGCTCTCCTCTCTCGTTTTCCAGGAGATTCAACATAACTGCCAACTTCACAGAATGTCCTTCTGTGCGGACGACAAAACGGATAAAAGAATATTTACGTTTATTTGTACAGATCCCGAGACAAAGAAACACCTGTGTCATGTATTTGACAGTGAAAAATGCGTAAGTTCATCGTGTAAACAACAACATTTTGTTAAATAAAAAACCCTGGTTTTTCAGTGCGTGTCAATCTCGTCCAGGCGGAGGAGATCACTTTTGCTATCGGACAAGCCTTTGATCTGGCCTACAAAAAATTCCTGGAGTCTGGTGGAAAAGATGTAGAGACAAGGAAGCAGATTGGAAACCTTCAGAAGCGAGTAAGACTTTGACCTTTAAACACTGTTTTAAGAAGCTTTTAGAGCTTTTTTTAAGAGTAGATTGTTTTCATGTTGATTTGATTGCTCAGTTCTGTGAAGCCCCCTGCTCGCCGGATGTGATGCCATACATGAAAGCTATGGTGCTAATGGAAACAGCGATATCTTGGGTGATCTAGACATTTCTTAGACATTAGAATCAAAGACCTGTGGGTGTTCTGTAGCTCAACTGATAGAGCATTGTGTTAGCAGTGCAAAGGTTGTGGGTTCGATTTGCAGGGAGCACACAAACTGATAAAAATGTATACCTTGAATGCGCTGTAAGTTGCTTTAGATAAAGGAGTCGGTCAAATGCATGTAAATATAACCTTCTGAACTGCACAGAGATGGGTTTTGATCTGCCATGTAAAAAGTTTTAATCAATCTACAAACTTTTGGGATCAGCTTTAGTCATTATTTACTCACCCTCCTGTTATTCTAGTAAAATGTCATTATCATCACCCAGCTATTTTCACAGCATGCCAATGATTGTACAACGTGCTTGTGTTAATGAAAGATTCAGGATTTGGAGGTGGAGAACTCAAACCTGAAGAAGAAGCTCAAAGAACTGCAGGGTCAGCTGATGGGTTCTCGCTGTTCATCGGTATGTTCAGGAGGAAATAAGACCTCCAGTGAAAAGCTGCTCTTTCCTGTTTATTCCAGTTTCTACAGTGTCTATCTACTCCAAATATTCAGTATCTCATCACCTGCATGTTAATGTTTCTAAACTCTACACTTTGCAGAGAGAGTCTGTTTTATCCTGGTGTGATGATGATGATGTCACCTCAATGTCCAGTCTTGAGATCTCTTCTGTCACTCTAACGCCTGTCAGCTCACCTGATTCCAGCCAATCAGCAAGCTTGCTCACTCCTCCTCCTGCTAATCCCACCCACTCACAGCCCACAAGTGGCTACATCATTCCCCAACCTTGTGTAAATGTCTTGTATTTTTACATTTAAATCTATACCAGAATAATAATGTACAATAATGGGAGTGGCACGTTTAGACCTGGGCACATCTAAAATGCAGCATCAAGTCATGACGCAGCATCAAGTTCCCTCAAAAAGGAACCGATACTAACTTTTTCCATACTAAAAAAAGAGAAAACATAGTTTAAATGTATTAAGTAATCAAGCTTGAATTACTTCTCAGTCATATGAAGTTTGGCTGTGGTCTGACTGGTTCTCATCTCTTAATGAGTGTTTTCTGTACATACTGTCATCAGGCTGGAAACATACAAGCTGGAGTGCCCTCTACTGACATCTTTGATATGGTTCCATTCACCCCCATGTCTCCAATAACAAGAGAGATTAGTAACAGGATCTCGTCTCCGTACCCCCCACTGCCTCCAAAAGAATCAGGTGGGGACTCTTCATCTCTGCTGTGTACACTCATCTCAGATGAGTGTAATCCATTTTCATGCACCTTAAAGCAATAGTAGAATAGTAGAAATATGCTCTAGATGCCCATGTGTGTAAAAACAAATGGAGTCAGAGCGAGAATGGGGTGCTGTTTGAGTTGCTTTATAGGCAGTTTTATCTGTAATTCCCTGTATAGATTCATGTATTGATAGATGATGCACAAGCAGAACACTTAAGCCCAGGTTGCTCCAGGGGGATTGTTCCTGTAATTTGGCTGATTGCAAGTCATTAGGGGTAAAGCAGTGCCAAAAGACCAATTAGTCATTAGTCTGTCTGGCTGTGACAGATCTGTTTGGAACAGAACCATTCGATCCCTTCATCTGTGGACCTGCAGTCTTCACCCCAGACATTCAGTCCAAACTGGATGAGATGCAGGTGAGCATATTAAACCTTTTCTTATGTTTAAAAAATATATATTCTTTTAATGCCAAACATAAACTGATAGCTACCTGAAAATATACTCTGTAAATGGCAAAATAGTCTTTTTTTTTTGCTTTGCTCTTTCACAACCAAGCTAATTTGCATATATTTTCAAATGCGCTGCTGTAACAACAGGAATGTTTGTTCAACCATAGTAAAAACTATTACCTAACACAGATATATGGACCAAGCCATGGGAATCACTACCAAAGCAATGTTTGTATGTCTCCAAATTTAAATGATAAAGAATGATGTTGAATTTCAAGGACAGAATTTCAAATATGGGAAAAACAAATACTGTCAATTGTGTCATTAACAAATAGCAGAGGCAAGGCAAGCAACATGTTCGGCAGATAGTGTTCAAGCAGTGTTTTGCTGGCAGAATTTGTCATTTTAATTCAGATTCAATAATTCAGAGGATTAAATACGTTTTCCTTTCTGAGGACATCCTACCTGTTACAAAAGTATGTGTGATTTATACTTCTGTGTCTGTAAAACCTGTAATCCTGGCAATTCAATTATTTTGATCTCTCCCTTCACCCTCAATGCACTCCGAACTTCTCAGCAGCAGCGATGGTTTGTAATTCAAGTTTATTTGTGCTTCACCTCACATGTATATTAGTCACGTGTTAAAATGGCTTTACAACATTTAAGTTCACATTTATGTGTGTGAGCCTTTTATTTGAAAATTCTGTTATTTAATCAACCTCTGTATGTGTGTTCTGTATGACTTTTCAGACACAAAAGATGTGCTCCATACAAAAAGTCTTCCATACAGTGACAGTACAATTGTTTACTTTGTTTAATCGTTGTTTAATTGTTTAATCCAGTTCAGCACACTGAATTATGAACGTCAGTTGGTATTGTCAACATCAAACCTTGTGTGACACATTTTGTCATACAGAAAAGTGAATGTGTTCAGTGTAAGGTGAACAGTGTTGCTCAATTGGTAGAGCATTACACTGGCAGCACAAAGGCTGTGGGTTCGATCCCCAAGGAACACACAAACTGATTAAAAAAATGTATATCTTAAATGCACTCCATGTTGCTTTGGATAAAAACATTCTGCCAAATGCATAACTGTAAAATAAATGAGAACTGATTATAGCCTAAGTATCCGATGTTTTCTCATTCTGATGTAATTCAACAAGCCTTATATCTTTCTTACCAATACTTTTAGGTGCTTTATTAAGCGCTAAAATTATTGAAGTACTGCTGTTGTATTGAGTCCCGGATATAATATAATGATTTTCTTTTGTGTTCCAGTCACAAAACTTAAAGCAGTTTAGAACAATGTGAGTCAAGTTTAGGAATGTGAGTAAATGAACTGTGCCTTTATCGTGACGTTTCGACCGATTCGACCTTCTGAAGTCATTTCATCGTCAACTCTTTTGCTTATTCATGCTGTTGAGCTGCTGTTTTCTGTTTTGGCAGGAGGGGTTCCAGATGGGACTGACTCGAGGGGGGCACTGTTTACTCTGGATCACACCGACAGCCAATGCTGATTTAAAGACATTTTTGTATATACTGTCATTGTTGACCTCAAAGTCTCAATAACATGATCACAGTTTTTATTCACATTTTGGATTGAATTTGATGGAAAAGGTGACAAAAACCTCAAAAAAATCTGTGAAGACCTTATTTCTATTTTTATATAATATAAAAATATTTAATATTGAACATAAGTTTATGTATATTACCTAATCTTAGAAATTGTTCAGAGAGACACAAATGCTCTTCTAGAAGTTTGCTAGAAAATAGATGAATGCGCACACAATGTTTAAAATAAAAAGATGTGTTCACGCACAAGCAAAAGTTACCAAGTCCTTTGATTCTGGTGTTTAGTATTTTTTATACCAAAAGATAAGGTTTTTCACTTTGGAATGGTGTAATACTGATGTGAACTACTGTACAAGTTTATAATACCAAAGAGGGACAGTGTATTGGTGTTACGTATAGTCAAACTGTGTAAATGAATCATCTGTCATACGGTTTGCTGTCAACAAACACTGTTCACCGTTTTCCTGTTAAAATCAAAGTACAGGGTTTTAAAGAGAACTGTTGTTGCATACAAGTACACTACAAATACAATTAAACAGATAAAACAGTGCCATCTATTGGTAATGTTGCTAAACTATATTGCTGGGGAAAATGAAAGATGCATTTCATTTTCACATCTTTATTACTTACAAAAATAATGACCATTATTTTGCATTAAAGACAAAAGTGGCAATCTGCAGTGGGCCTTTTCATTTCCATATTTAAACTCACATCACACGTTCATTTCTCATCCACCGGCAACTGAAACATCCCCACTCTCACAAATATTTCCACATCATATGCACTCAAGAAAGCCACATAGAAACAAATAAATACAGACATGGTCTGGACATGGTCTTTCTTCACTTTAAGTTAGAATTAATGCACTTTTTGATCCTGTATCTGGATGAGGAATATTGCAGAAATGAACCACTGAAATGTCAGTTTGGCATAACATCACTGCTTTGTTTCCAGTTCAATCAAAAGAATGTCTAATACAGCCACTGGGATTATAAATAGAGCATTTAGTATGTAAATGAAAACAGATTAATGCATTTTGCTGCCTGTCTATCCAACTCTAGTTTTGATAGAACTTTACTGGTGATTCCCTACACAGGCAACTATATAACAGTTGCAGTTACATTAAGTTTGTAGCCGTAATATTCATCGATAATTAGCATTAACGGCTTTTAAAACATGAGATCAAGGCACTTGCGGTCAGTTCTGTTTCTAGATAAATAAAACGGATCCAAATACTGATCCGAATACTGTTGCTTTCAGTGCATGTACCATCATTGCCATGCACATTTATTTCTTGGACTGATGGGCAAGACTGTTGCCCATTATAAAACATTAGCCTTGACATTCTAGTATTTAACACACAAATGCATTTCATTCAAGCAAAATAAATATCTTCCTCATTCCTTACTTCAAATATGATGTAAAAAATATTGTTAATGCCAAAATACACACAGCAGTGATTACAGAAAATAAGGTCCATCTCATGACTGTGGTCCCCATCATAGCTAAACCAGGGGAACATCTGCAGCTATTTCTGTGAGCAGCCTCCTGTTCACAGTACCACCAATAGGGGGCAATAAGACATTCTTGGAATCATAACAATGTCAACCTCACAAAACATACTGAGGGTTTCACCTACTGATATCTACTCACACCCCAGTCCAGAGTTCTGCTGCTAGTCGTATATCTTCATGTCTAGTGTTTGTATACAGCAGGGGCCAGTTATCTGTGCAAAAACCACAATCCACTGTCCTGCTTATAGAACTAGGTGGCAAGAGACTGGAAAGTAAAGCTAAATGTCTCCAGAGCAGAAGGGACAGACGTGATTGTCCTGTACTTTGGTCAATCTGATGTTCCCAAAAACTCCTACTGCAGCAGCTTCTGGTTGAGAATCTCCCAGATCATAGCTTTCCTGAAATACGGCATGTGACTCTAAAGAAAAATCAAAGATGGCTCAATACATTACATATATTACATTACTTACACGCAGCCGCATGCACGCAGCCGCACAAATTAGCTGTACCTGTCTGAATGTGAGGTTGCGTCCTCTGGCGATATAATCAGCATATTTGCATATGAACACGCCACAGTCACTTCCGTTCTTCTGCTGAGGGATCTCCTGTGAAATATGATTTCCAAACATCAATGATAACTGAGCTGTGCTCTTACAGTGCATCAATTAGCAATAAAAATGCTTTAAAAACAAATATTAAACAGCCATGTACAGTGGGTCGTAGACTGCTCACTGTCCACTTGGAGATGTCTAGATCTTTGCCCTTCTTCACTCTGAACTCCTCATTCAGATAAAGCCTAAACAGAAACATCAGGTGGTTGAGATCCAAAGAAACAATGATTGTATTCTTTCATTTAAAGGGACACTGTCATTTTTTTGTAACTTTGGACCTACACAGACACAGTATTGTGGATACACCATCATACAAAATTCCCTAACACCTGAGATTATTTGCAAAATGTATGTAATTGTTTCAATGAAGAAAATATTTTGCATTGAAATGCAGAAAATTATCCAGAATAATCTCACTTACAGAAGCATGTTGCAGATGTCATTGTGTCTTTGGCCCATGGAGTCATATGATCGCACTGACTTTGATTTAAAGTCAAGAACCTGTAAATTAAAAATGGAAATAAGCCATTAAAAATGTTTAAATCACAATTGTTAGGGCCTCACACAACCAACATTCAACAACCACACACAAAAAAAAAAACCAACATCTTCATATTGACACAACAGATGTACATGTACATACACAACACAAGTAAACAACTCCAGTTGACTAGAATATTTTAGACAGTAAATCAACATAGTTACAGGTTTCTATTGTCTTTAATTATAAGAGTGAATGCTAATAACTCACAGCAAGAGCCCAATGAACACCCAGGTGAAGGGGGACCAGAATGACATCATACAGGAAGAGGTCTATGGCCTTAGTCCAGCGCCGTACTGCTGCATGTCCACCACTGTGCAACTTGGGAAAGAGGAAGGTACTGAAAGAATAAACCTTTCTACCCTCTTCTTCCTGTTCACTGCGTGACATCACGAGATTCATGTAGAAGTTGATCACCTGAGAATGACAGTTAAAATCAACACTGTTTATTCAAGAGCTTGACAGAATGTTTCTCTAGAAAATTCAGATCATCAGTATCCATGTTTGATTAGCCTCTCTGGTAACATTTTATACACAACTGAAACTGCGTCTAGACTAAACCGATGAGACATCTGACATACAAATGAAAACATTTTTTACAGTTTTTTTTTTTGACACTACCTCATCATTAAGCCAGCTGCCCTCTTGCAGCGTTGCCAGATCCCTCTGTGTGATGCGCAGTTTAAAAGCACTACACAGAACCAGGTTTGGATCACACTGGGCAAGAGCAGCACTGACTTCCTGCTGCATTTCCTGTTATATAACACACAGAAAACACTGTGGCTCACATACCAGACAGAAAAACCAATGAACCAGTAAAAATAAACACACTTACTATATTGACGTGCAACAAATAAACACACATTAACTTTTTTAGTAAATAACCCTTTAATCCCTATTCATTAGGGGTGTAACGATATTCAAAACCGAACGGAAAAACTCACCGCCACGGTACATACCATGATACTCTTATGGCGTACCAAACGCTTCCTGCTGCCCCGACCCAGCCCTGGCCCGTTGTTGAGGTTGACCTTACTTTAAGTTTTCTTCTTTGACATTTGATGAAATAGTTACTGGTACACTTTTAACACCTAATAAGGGCTATATTTTTTTCTAATTATTTTTTCTAACACAATTTTTTCACCCATCTGTGTATTGGCCAATGTCCATTTCTTTTATCTGAAACGTCTGGACTTATTACCATTGCCAACTCAGTTATTCTCACAGAATAAATAAAAACAGCCCAGCTCTTTAACAATAAATCGTCTGGTTGTTCTGTGCATTGCAGAACAAGCTGAATGCTCCTTCAATGCAAATCTGAGATTTTTTCACCCGTTTTATAGTCAGCCAGATGAAAATAAATCTGAGTGTTTAGCACAGTTCTTCATTCATGTTCATGACAAACAGCGCAGGATGAGTCATGTGATCAGAGTCATAATTATGTTTAATACAAGCAACAGGAATCGTGTTAGCAAGCACTGCTAATTGAGCGTTTCATCTGAAGAAACTAACCTTGCTGAGTCTTGGAAACTCGTCACCAGCAAGCCTCACTTTAGGTCTGGATGGTAAAGGCGGTCCTGTTGCTGCATCTTTCTCCTTAAGATTTAATCTGGCTTCAACCTCAGCCGACAGATCCACATCTACAGACTGGAGAGACAGTGAAGAGAAATCCAGGGCAATGAAGACAGAACTTCAAAACAGCCCATTTTTAATCATTTCAAAATTATAAAGTATAACTCATTCAGAATACAATTACAAAAGAAAACATTTAAAATAGAGTTTAGAACACAGATCAGTAGTCTAGAAGTCTAGTTATCTAAATATACAGTTGTATGATTTAATAACAAGACCCTTATTTTGTGTCACACAAGTCGCCAACCAACACTTACGAGTTTTCGTGAAGTTTGACCATCCAGGACTTTAACATCACTTCTTGCTGTGCTCCGGCTAGTATCGATTGTTCTTTAGCAGAGGAAGAAAAATAGATAAACAATAAATAAATGCTGGTGGGCTCATACAGACAGTATAAACAACTAGATAATCTACAGAAATATATCCAGTGTTACCTGTCTTTGTTATGTGTCAGTGATACTGGCTCTCTCCACAAAGACATGTTCGGGAAGGCTGAAGTCAAATAGATAAACACAATCGGATTTTTAAAAGCTTTCCTTAAAAAAATGAGGAAGGTGTGGGAAATAAACACTGAGGAAAACACTGTTTAAAAGGGAAACATTTGTGGGGTACAACAGATCATACATCAGCTCACCTCTAACTGGAGCAGGTCTGCTTATGTCAGTAGTGCGACTAAAGGAAATGGACTTCTGTCCATCAAGAGGGAACGCCGAGCTACAGAATTGGGAAAACATGGTTAACATCAAATGAACTATATTATGTGTCAGAAGACTTGATTTGAACATTCATAAACATACAATGGAGGCTTCATCCGTCCGAACGGCAGCGGTTTGCTCATTGAGTATTTCTCTGAGGCCATTTCCACCAACATCCTGTAATGCTCTCGATCGCTCTCCCTCAATGCCTGACTCAACACCACCACAGAGAGATCATCAATCTCACAAGCATCATTCTTTAAACATTCGTTAAAAGTAACAAAATGAAATAAACACAGTGACACCAAGACAAAAGCTTTATCTACCTCCTCCACAGTCAGGCGGGGTTTGTGTGTGCGGCTTGCGGGCTCCATCTCAGACGGCCCTGTACTCAGCTCCTGGGCGGTGCATGATGGCACCAGCTTCAGAGATCTGCGCTGCGGCATCTCCCTGACTCTGTCCTGGCTTCCCTTGTGGAGCACTGCTCCACTGCTCGGCAGATAAAAGCAGAAATGGTGTTTGTTGGTCTGGTTTTGAAAGCAGCCAATCTTATTACTGTGTTCTTTAATTTCATCAGTTCATTTCAATTCAGACTGAACGCCCACAGCTGTTAAGATATTCTTTATTATATATTCTAAAAAACTATTTTAAATTCACTGAATCAATATCACATACTCAGGTTTCCTAGTAAGTGGGTTGTGATCGTTGGGCGCTGTTCCCTCTATATTCTTAAGACCCATTTCCATCTGTTTATCTGAGGGGAGAAATCCTTACACGTTATATTTACACTGCAAAAGTGGCACAGAAGCTTCTAAAGTGGCATTTAGGTGGATTTACACACTCTTTATGCTGCTCAGAGGTGGCATAAATGCATTTCCAAAACATTTACATTAACTATGCTTATATTTTCAGAGCAGGCATAAGAGTCTGGCTTTTATGTGGCATTGTGGGCACAAAATTGTAAGCAAGCACATAGCAGTCTTAACTTGGCTGTGTAAAGACACCTTTAGCATGATAAACTCTGTGCATGCGTATTGAATACTAGCTGAAAGTTTTCCAGCATGAAAAACCGCATGATCACACTCACCCATCCCGTCATTTTCCATCCAGGTACTCAGGCTGCTGCTGTGTATGTCATCAATACCCATAAAAGCAACCCTGCCAACCTGAACCAGCAGAAAACAAAAAAACATCAATTCAGAGCTGATGTAAACAGTAAGACGTGTTACAGACGCGCCAGAGGATCACAGTCGCACCTGTGTGAAGGCTCTCTGCTCTGCATGTTCTCCATTTCTGCTGTATCTCGAACGAAACAATCTGGCGATCCCACCAAAGGTCTTCTTCACAACCCTGATAATCACATCTGTAGAGAAAAAGGAGCGAGCATAAATGTGTCATTTTCTTGATGGTAGGTGACTAAGACTGTTGAAAGCAGGTGTGTATCTGGCTGTAAATGTTGATGTTTAGATGGTAGATCTACACTGTAAATATTTACCATGTCTTGCCCTTTTGGTCTCTGGATATTCAGTCACACCATCAGCAGAGTACACACTGCAGTACAGATTAAACCCAAATCAGATTAATAAACAACATACAATTAAATCATAAACAGCACTAGCCATAAACATATATATATATATATATTTATATATTTATGTTTATGCTGTCGAACAGTTTACAAACTGCTCTGTACAATCGCGAACGTGATTTTCACCTGTTGCCAGCCGAAACAAAAGACTGTGCGTTGCTAATATCGATGCAGAGGAGATAAAACATGGTAAATACAATATATAATATAATATAATATAATATAATATAATATAATATATAATATAATATAATATAATAACAAAACTTCACCTCTGATAGTTGCGTTTGGCGGGTCTGCTGCTCTCCGGTCGCTGCGTGTCTGCGCCCGCGGCTCGCGCTGGACCGTTACCGTGCTCGCTAGGCCAAGCTGCGGATTTCCCACCAGAAAAAGGCACGAAGAGCGACGATAATCCGTCAACTATCCATTCATACATCACAAACCAGCACGCTGAATAAGACTGCTTCCCGCTGTCAGTGCCAGATCTATACTTAACACACGTAATCGAAAACAGATCGCGGATCAGCCTGCGGCTTCCACAGCCTTCCGTACCCGTGCGCTTACGCGTCGTTGATTTGTCTTCTGATCGGCTAGCCGGTCCACTCCGCACTGCTGCGGTCCGGCTGATGTGCCGTCACCGCCGCCAGTAGGGGCGATATAGAGCAGCAAAATTGGACTCGGTGCTAAACAGGGTGGACAGAATGTCAATGAAAAAACGTCTTATAAAAATCAAACTTTTTGTCCGTCTCTTACTTTTGAAAAGTGTTTGATGAGATTTGATATCATGGTTAAGTGACAAGAAATACAGCCAATACATATCATCTAACCAATCAGAAGCGCCGCTGAACGTCACGTGTCTCTCCGAAGAAGAAAACGCGGTGGGTGCGCGTCTACGTTTTCAAATGTTCTACCGCAGAGAAGGCGCGTTCAGTGTTTAAACGCGGACGTGAAGGAAAGCTTCATGTTGCGCGATAAACAACATTAAAACTGTAACAGCATTAAATGCTGCTTTTAAACTGTAGGATGACAACAAATAATGGCATAAACAGCTACATTTAAACGCGTTTTCTGTAGCACGACGGGCACGAGAAGTTGAGACATATAAGTCAAGTTTCCAGCGCCATTATAACTGTAATATCACTTCATTAATCATGCAATTAATTAACATAACAAATGCAAAACATCGTGAGCATTTGCACAGTAACTGTGCATAGGCAAGTTGAGAATTTGACCATTATTGCTTGATGTTATTTTAAGCCTGTCATTTATTACTCGTTTAGTTTCATTTGACAGCTGCTTCCGTTCAGCTAGTCACAGAAATCACAGTCACTCGTATTGTTCTGGATGGATTTCTTGGTTCTAATTGGTTCCCTCAAATAGCATGTATTTCCTCTACAGTCTTGATTTTAGTTTAAGATCTGCCCAGGAGTCAAGTGCTGTTCTGTTTGGTTGACAAACTGTCACATGACTGATGCTGAACAGTCTCATTTAACAGCTGCTGGGGTTATGCTTTTGTTTGCTTATTGATGCACCATTGTCATCGTTTTTCAAACACGGCTCATTTGAGCTTTCTTGAATCTAGACTAAGCTTCTTAGGTCAGCTGTGGAAAAATCATCATCATGCTTCAGAAGATCAGAAGTTCTCCACAGAGGGAAGAAGATATGACCTGAAGAACATAAAGAACATAGCATGAGATCCGTGTGCTTTCTGTTCTCAGAGACATTCATTTGGATATCAGCTTTTTAACCTGGTTGATGAACTTATGATGACTTCATCATCATCTGTAGTTGCCTTATTCTCCTATTGGACATGTGTTTATCATTAATTTGTAGTACATTTGTCAGGATTGCTTTTATTAAAATGCTCTTTTTATTTAACTTTTGACATGGCTCATCTTTAAAACCCAGTGGCATGTTAATTCTATGTTGTTGTTACTTCATCCTGATGTACGTTTCCCTCTACCTGTCCCTCAACCTGTGGCGCAGGTTGCTCACTTTAAACAGCGCTGGACGAAAAGCGAAAGTTCGGGCACACAGAAAAAGAAGGCGAAGAGGACGGGCCGGACTGTCCAGACAAATGACCAGTCAGCACAAGAGCGGTGCTTAGAGGAACCGCATACCAACCACCATCATGGAGAGATCAGCAAGGAACACTCAGAGGTTAGATTAGTTTTGATTTTCTCTAAGAGTTGTTTCATTTCTTGGTTAGAAGTGATTCTAAGAAGTGACATTGAAAATAAATATTTAAGGTATAGTAATAATTATTATATTAATAGTAATAAATAAAGCAGAAAGCTCTCCACTATTTAGTTCTTGCATGTTGCTTTTTCCAAGTATGCAAGTACAACTTTACATCTGCAGTGTGTTATGTGTGAGTTTGTGTACTGTATTTGTTTTCAATCATCAATCAGATCAATATGAATTCAATATAATCTGAGATCAATATGAATCCAATATAATCTGAGATCAATATGAATTCAATATAATCTGAGATCAATATGAATTCAATATAATCTGAGATCAATATGAATTCAATATAATCTGAGATCAATATGAATCCAATATAATCTGAGATCAATATGAATTCAATATAATCTGAGATCAATATGAATTCAATATAATCTGAGATCAATATGAATTCAATATAATCTGAGATCAATATGAACTCTGTTCGATGAATAGCGCCACTTTACTGAAAAACGAGACCGTCCCTGTTGCGCTCAGAGCCCGGATAGCTCAGTCGGTAGAGCATCAGACTTTTAATCTGAGGGTCCAGGGTTCAAGTCCCTGTTCGGGCGCATAATTTTTTCATGCTTTATTGACTGTGCAAGCGCTAGTATGTTTGGTGAATTAATGCACAAAACTGAGCTCACACGAGCACACGAGTGTTGTGTTTTAAAAACTGTGTGTCATTCACAAATAACTAAACACATTGAGATTGACCGGATGACTTTGCAACCACATTATTTTTTTTACCAAATGTTTTTCTGAAAATGCTATTTGAAACGCTCTTTCTTACTCAGATATACTCAGACCCTTGTTATAGTATATTTAATGATTAAATAGAGTATTATTGAGACAATCAGATATTATTCAGATATTCACACAATCAAACCCAGACCGCGTCTGAATGGCAAGAGTACGGCGTGGTCACGTGGTATCTGTTCCTCTTCTCAGCGCTGATAAAGATGGACTAATTACAGTCGTTTGTAATTACTGGATAAAGACTTTATGCACTTTTATAAAGATTACAAGTCGTAGCTGTTGTTTCAAAAACAGACTAATAACACAAATTGTAGTAATAAATATTTATATTTATTGTTATATTTAGTGGAAGGTTAGAGAAAAGCATTGCAACAGTTTCTGTTCATATTTGAACATGCAGCGCTATGTAGTGCAAGTATGCCTATTGATTATTATTTAGTGATTATTAATGAATAATTATTATAATCAAACAACTAATGCTTATTAATTCAAGAACTGATTGCTGGAGAGAAATTTCTTTATCTTAAATACAATCTTTTTTCTGATCTGTGTGGCTTAATGCTCAGTCTCAAATCTTGCAGGGTTGTAGGGATGGGGCTTACCAGAGCACATCCCTATCATGGGATCCACTGTGGAGTGATATCTTCTAATCCATAATGGTGCAGCCATGGATGAAAAGATGTTCCCCTGGTATCATGTCCAAAGAAAGAGCTGAGCATGAAGCCCTGATGCTGGGCAAAATTCTGGAAGTCCTCCTGCGTCTCTGCATCTCTTCTTCTCGTCCGTGAAGGGTTGAACTGCCTTGGAGATGCAGCTGTAGGTCATACACACCTGTGAAGGACCTCGCTGTGTTCTCCATTATGATCTCCATTAAGAAAAATAAATGTAAATATGTTAAATTAGGGAGTTCTACAGCTACACACAAGATCATTTTACTGATGCACCTTTATTAAACTGGTTTATTAAAACCAGTCCCACTCATTGAAAGCTTATATGTCCACATACAGTGGCAACATCTCAACACATGTCAGCTTTGTTCCAATCGAAAGTGGCGAAAATAATAGGTGAAAGTGAAGGTGAAAATAATAAAAAAATTAAACAGACAAAATATTAAATACATTTTATTGATGAATTTACAACTGTACAAAAAGTAAATATACAACAGTGTACAAAACTGAAAACATGGATCATAAAGATTATGGAAAATGCATCGCTGCAGCTGATCAGGTAAAGTCGCAGAAGCTTTTTGCCGGCCAGTTATTACAAGCACATACAGGTATAAAGGTCATGCACAACTGGCATCTTGTACAGAACACTCTCTACGCAAGCTTGATGTCTGTGCAATATGAGCAAAGGTCAGTTCATATGAACCCAAGACACGTTTGTTTTTTAATGAAATGCTGTTCTATCTGTTCTATTTGCAGTCACACACAAATGTTCTTCCGTTCAGCAGTCATAAGTGTGAGAAGCTGAAGTACTGTTTCATGCACTTTGTGTGCAATTTCAGTACCAAAAACAAGACGGTCCTGAGATATCTGAAAAATAACCCTGCAGACATCCACCCCCTGCCTCACTTAACATTGTGTTTTATTCACCTGAGATATGGATGCAAAACAAACGGAAAGTGTTTTTGACAAATATTGGAGTTTTGCTCTGTAGACACAATGCTTAATCTAAAACACTGTCTGATGAGCTCACAGCCTTTGAATCAACATTAGATTTAAAAAGATAAAGTGCATTCTTTTTCAATATTGTGCAAATAATAACATGAGAGAGAGAGAGAGCGCATGCGCTACTGTTATCAGTGCCGTGCTTGAATCATTTTCAAAGGTTTCCCCTCATAGATATCTAGATCTGACAATAAAAATCTTACTTTGCACAGCTTTACTGTGCAAACTTGTAATGGCATATTACACATAATTATTTATTGTTTTCATCTTATCAAAATGATTAAAAGCAGCTCAGAGATCTAAGTACAGATCTCCTACATCAACACTGACCTTCACTTCTGACAAGAGAACTAAAATGTCTGCACCTCAACAGTTTACTCCATGTACTCTGTGGAAACAGAATGCCAACACAACTGCTTATTACAGTTTGTAAACAGACTTTCCAATTTACAATGAAAAGTCAATAAATTGGCTTTTTAATTTTTTTAAAAAATTCTAGAAAGGAGAGCAGAAAACATTTACAATCTGAACTTCACAGACAGGGAAAATTAATTTACAGGATCAGAATCTGTCAGTTTTCTAACTTCTGTTAACTGGATCAATTAGTCTGTATGAGTAATTGGGTGTGATGATGTAATCATGGCATAATTTAATGTAGTGGATTAGAGCATCAATCCCTAATGAGTTCAGATCTTTATAATGCATTTAAAACCATGTGAAAACCTTATATGATGCACATCTAAAGTGAAAGTGACATATGTCAGACATGGTAACCCATATCCGAAATGTGACCTCTGCATTTAACCCATCACTGGTGAGGAGTGAACACAGACCTGCAGCAGTGGGCAGCACACTACTACGCCCGGGGAGCAATCGGGGTTAGGTGCCTTGCTCAAGGGCTCTTCAGTTCCTACCTGTCAGCGCTGGAATGGAACCAGCAACTTTCTGATCACAAGCCCGACTCACTTACCAGTAGGCCACAACTACCCATCTGGACTCTTGAGTCCAATATAAATAAATATAACTTCTGTGATCAGTGTCCAAAAGCAAATGGATGCTATGTGTTTCTTATCTATTACTTATCTATGTATCTGTTAAGTCACCTACAAAAAACAAGAGTACAAGAAAATAAATGTAAGGTAATGCAATATGATTGCCCAGATGGTGATTTATACCAGCGAGTTGTAGGTTACAGCTTATGGATGTGTGGTGGAAGCTCATCCTTAGATCCCTCCTCAGGCACTGGGACGTGATGCCGGTTCGCTCGAGGCCCCTCAGACCATCCTCCCATAGGCACGCGAGATGTCCTCTGTACTCGAGAGCTTCCAGAAACAGCATCTGTGGGAAACACAAAGAGCTCATCTAAAGACAATATCATTTCCATGACGATTTACATTTATTAATAAGCATTTCTGTACTGGGTTCAACATACACTAGCTTTAAATGGAGGAAGATGAACTTGAAATGACTGTTGATAAGTCCTACTGCCCGTGAAGTCCATTCAGCGATTCAACATTTATCATTTTTGAGAAGGGAATCCTTTTACTAAACAACGTAAACTTGTCTGAGTGCTTCATTTCCACTTTGAAATCACCAACATTATTTTGTAGTACCTCTGGTTCTGCCGTAGCACCGCTGGTTGCTGCTTTGTTGTGCTGCCCCCAGTTGGTGTGAGGTGGTGGTACAGGGGAAAGTGCTGGAACGAGGGAAGCTGCGTGCAGACTCCAAGCCTTCATTGACACTCTCACTGCTCTCGTTGCTCTCCTGCCTATTCCAGGTGTGTCGAGACAGCTCGCCCCGAGACTGCTGCTTATGCATCTGATTATTATGCACACACAAGCATTCGGATACAGTTGCTTATAATGATCCTTTGAAATAATAACATACTTTTTCAATTTCAGGAGCGGACTATAGATCAACCTCTTTTAAAAGAACCAGGCAAATCATTATTCACATGTACACACTGTTTGAGAGTGTAATAATTGTGTCATGTGGCTTGCCGGTGAATAATATATTATACAGATTTGTGATGCAACAGGTTGACCTCAATTCAATTCTGTTTTTCGTGATTAGCTAATTGTGGCAGCTGTAATTGCAATCCTGATTATTTATTTGAGCAATTGTGCAGCTCTAGTGTAAAATGTCTCACCTCGTGCATGTAGAGAGCATGAATGCTCATCTCTGTGGAAGCGTATTCTGATAGGACCATGCTGGTCAGCTGACCTTCCCAGGCACTGCTGCCAGATCTGACAGTACATGCATCAGGACAGCCAATGAGAGAAGAGACAGAAACAAAACTAATAATGTGATGACTCATATAATAATAATAATAATATAACATAATATAATATAACATAATAATAGGATATGCTACAAAACAGCAGTATAGTCGAACCATTTCCTAGATTTTGTCATCTTCCAATCTACCATAAAACATTATAAACAATTTTTACAAGTACAAGATAATTAGTATATTAAACATCAAAGCCAAGCAACAATGGTTTCCAGTGTTCTCTCACCCTGAGCCCGTCATGGCTCGCCCAGCCGCTACAGCTGGATGGTCAAGCCGCATAAGCCTGGCAGACAGGTAGCTGCTCCGCAACTGTACACTCGTGCTAATGGGAGAGAGTGATCGGAGGGCGGATGTCCCCTCACTAACTCCAACGGATACAGGATTGATGGAGGACAGGGAGGGTGGTGGGCCCATCAGAAGATTAGCAATAAGACTCCGAGGCTAAAATGAACAGAGTCAAGTTGATTTTACTTCTAGTAATAAGATTCACTTTGAGGTGATCAGATACGATACATTTCTGTTTACACCTGATGGTTAAATACACCTAATTAAATCCAATTGTGTTTAGATTTCAAGGTAAAGGTTTAGTGTAGTCTGTTATCAGACCAGAGTTTAGTCTGACCTCCTAAGTAAATACATCATTTGCTAAGCCAGAATGTTACTGCATATATAAAATAATAAAACGCAAAGAAGATAAAACTATGTTTCATGTTCCGTAGACCTTCGGTATATTCCATAAACTGTCTATAAATGTTCTATAGATTCGCAGTTAGTTAGTTGCTCCACTTCAGTAATCACTTATATAATATATAATCCATAATGATATGTTGCATAAAGGCAGCCCAGTCATTTGTAAGCATCCAGTACCTCTGAATCAGACTGTAGTGAATGGGTTGAGGTAAAGACAGGATTTTCGGTTATGACTCCCTGCTGCCCACCGGTGGCCTCACGGTGCACTTTCTCCTTTAGCTGGCTGATGAAATGGGTGCTCTCTCGTGGGGGCTGCCAGTGTGGATTTGTGATAGCAAAGTGCATGAGCGACAGTTCTGTCTTCCCATCTTCTGCTTGCTGATAGATGGAGGCCTCTGTTTTTTCAGCAGACATCCACTAAAAAGTCCCAAATAAAAGCATATCACAATTACATTTTGAGTTAAACGGACTAAAGTGTCATGTAGCCAGACTTCTGACTTGCAGCATTAAATCTGCTCCACTTTGCAGCTAATTCCTGCCAAGAACCACCCACTTACACAAGAAGAGATGTGTCTGACTGACATGTAAATTGACCAATAGGGGTCACCCTTACCGCTGGATGACCATGTTGACGGACATCCATCTGTGCAAAAGAGCAAGTGTCGCCCACACCCACCACGTCCACAGTGAAGTTTCTGAAGAAATCAATGATCTCCAAAGATTTACGACGCAAGCAGAAAATCAGAATGAATGGAGTGATGACGGGACTCAGTAGCTCCTCAAGTATAAACACCTAAAGAAAGACTGAAAGTGATTATGTTGTGGGGGGTGTTGCAAATGTTTATGCTAAATACACAGGAAGTATATTTTACAAGCTGTTGCATGACTTACAGCCTTGTACTGAAAGAGCTGGGCAAACTCATCTCTGGTCTCGTAGCGGTGGGCATTACCCTGCCAGTGGTCAGGCATGTAGTGGATTTGTGCCAGGATGACTTTAAGCAGCTGCTCTGGGCAGAACACCATATGCTTGTCTGGGATAAAAGACCTGGAGCAGAACCAGGTTTATAAACAAAACAGTTTAAATCAAAACCAAGAAAAGATCTAGCTAACTTACTGATAAACTGAACTGATTGTGCTCGGCCATAGAAATAAAATCAATTTAGTTTAGTTAAACAACAGACGCTACAGTTATAAAAGGAGGTGTGTATGCTTCCTACAGTGCAGCAGGAGTTACGTGATGGCGGGGTGTGATGACTGACAGAACTTTTGATATAAAGTTTTATTTCTTTTTCAGAATTTGAGTTTTTCTTTTATTTGCCTACCTGCAAACGGTGATGCAGACTCCAAGTAATGTGATACTGCTAAGCACATGTTCCACAGCCAAAACGTCTTCATCATAAATGGTCAGAGCAATCAAAACTGCCAGTATGGAGCCAGCGAAGAATGCCACATTCTTGGCCACCACTGTCAGTAATGGGGACATGAAGCAGTTCATGTACTTGGAGGAGGCCTTGTAGCCCTTGCTGAGGCGTGACATCAGCTCATGGTCCAGTTCATTGAAGTGTCTGAGGTAAAACCGACCGTACAAGGACCAGCATCGAGCACCTAGACTTCCTGGCTCGCGCTTGATCACCTCAGTGTAGCTGAAGAAAGCGTAAAGGATCTGCCAAATTAGAACAACCGGACACAAGAGAAGGTTGGCAATTCCAATCCACAAAATCCTGGAGCTGAGACGATCCGCCAGCTCCAGGCGGTTTCCTCCACGTTTGTATTCCGGCTTCAGACTCCACTCATTCTCAAAAAGAGATCCAGGGCCCCAGAAGAAGATCAACTCAAAATTGTACTTGAGGCCACGGGTGTAGAAAACCGTGTCGCCCAGAAGAGGTAAACGAAAGCGCACAGGCAATAGAAACTTATTGACCATAGCCACCATGTAGTTCTTAAAACGCAGGATACGGTGATAAATGTCAAGCTCTGTCAGTTCTTTTTTGTGGATGCAAATCTGGTGCTCCTTCTGGATCTCCACAATCTGGGCCTGCACCTCCTGCCAGGTGAAATATGGAAGGTCCGTCTGTTAAAAGGAACATAGTAAAAGTAAAAACAATTTAAATGGCTGTTAAGTAAATGTGATATTAGCAATATGAAAAGCTCACCATGGGCATTTTAAGGGCATTGATATAAAATGATCTGATCTCCCAGTAGCAACAGATGTTGTAGATAAACTTGACAAGCCGATGGAGCCAAAAGACGCCTGATATGACAATGATGAAGATGACAAAAACATTATCCCGGATCCTAAAATATATGTTAACAGTTTACATTAAGGCCAAATCATGATAACATTAGTATTAACATTTATGTCACCTATAACATTTAATTCATAACATTTACCGAGCACTGCACACATCCACCGGAAGAAAGGCATCTGGGAGTGTAACCTTTGATGAATCGGTGTGATTGACAAATGTGTTGGCAAAGAGGATGTCATAGTCCACACAGTTAGCCAGAAACACTGTGAAAGCCACCACAAACACCAGTTGCCTGAAACCAAGATTGAACAGGATCACATGACAGCTCAGGCAGGTAAAGAAATCTGATCTGCTACCTGTAAGAATGTAATACTAAGATTTTGTTAATATCCAGTTTAAATCATCTACACTGTGCAATAACAAACATCATATAGTTACGCCAGCCTATACCCAGAATATTACAGTTATGGAAAGAATAAATCGGTTGGTACTTACACAAGCTCAAATATTTCTCCCAGGAGCATACAGGTAAATCCATTCTTCTGGTGCAGATTATAGACTTAGTGAATGTTAAAAAAATATGATTGGAACTGAAGAATCTGTGTACAGTATCTATATAAATGATATATGTGTGTGTAGTTTAAGCATTTTCATGTTAAACTACTGTTCAATTATTATTTGAAAATCTATTGAACATTACACAAACTATTAACATCCGTGCAGAAAGGATATTCTCTGGAAGAACAGGTCCAGATTTTCCATGTGGTGCCACGAAGCTGCAATCATAAATGCGAAAATAAATGAATGCATGAACTTTTTGAAAAAAATCATGCAAATCTAGGTTGATTACATGGTATATTGTTTTAATTATATGCATTACACATGGTTAGGTAAGCCGACAGAATGAAGTAAAATAGCTGATATGATTCGGCATTTATTTAGACGTGTGGGGTGTTGTATATCTTACATTTGGATCCCTCTGCAACATGCACCAGAAGATTGTCTTCTCCAGGAGGAGAGTCACTGTAGGACGCCTCCAGGCGCTGGTACTCCGTATCAAAGTGAGCCATCCCTCCTTCAGCCCCCAAAACTGCTGTCAAGCCCTAACCCTTCTGCTGCCTGCAGAAAGAAAATCCAGATGTTAACTTACATACACACCCAGACCTTTCAGGAAGATACAATAATAAATCTAAATACAGACTGCAGTAAAAAGGGCCTGGTTATAGTTGTCTATTTAAAAGCACTCAGATGCACATCCGTACTAAATATAGGGGACAGCCGGCCGTGTTTCATTCTTTTGTTTATGTAATAACAAACACCAGCCTGCAAAAAGGACTATATGAAAAAACACCTTACACAGACATAAGAAACCAGCCATGTCCTTAAAACGATGATTAAACCACTGCCTCTTAATGGAGTTACGTGGACATTTATAACACATGCGTTTGCTTTAGCTTTGTGCATCAAAATCAAAACAATGCCCGTAAATGCGACCGGAAGTAACATTTAAATGCGTTTAATTGTAACATTATTTTTCATAATCACATCGTGATTATGAATCTGATCAGCTCGTACCTCTCCCGCCATTCCACACAAACTGAGGAAGATTATGGGAGCGATCCGCTTTTCCTGTGGAAGAAATAGCATGAGTGTAAACACATGCAGTCCATTGCTTACGAAAAGCAGATTTAGTCCTTTTAAAGGTTCAACACGTTATTTATTTTAAATCATTTCTGCTATCATCGCTGTTCGTCCTCTGATGCCGTCAACAAAATCTTTGGGAAAAATCTGACAGGCACGTCACATTGGGAAGCACCGATGCAGTAAGAAATTCACTCACTATATAGGGAACAAATAGGACTGGCATACATTCTTACCTCATCCGAATATATAAAGCGGAGATTTAAGATTTGTGCTCTGTTTAAATGTCATTTTCGCTTTTGTTTTCCGATTTAAAGCATTTTGGTTTCCTTTTATTTACGCAATGTGCAGGGGCCAATCAGCGGTGGGTTTGGGTGCGAAGAAGCCAATGGCATCAGGGGGTGGGCGTTACTAGGGCAACGTTTGCAAAACGCATTCATTCAATAAAATCAAAGTGACTTCGGATTCCCATTCAGTTCTTGTGAAAGTTAAATAATTCTGACATTACATACGATTTGGTTTTAAAAGGTGAATTGTGCAGAGATCTTATTTGTTTAGTAAAAAATCTGCAACTGCTACGTTTTGCACTTGCTAAGTGTGGCTCTTCATCAGGGAATGAAGTTCAACATGGTCGTCGCACAGGAAATACGTCATGTAAGCAGCAAGTGGTCAAGTGTGAAGATGCATGTGAGAGTATTTAACTGGCCCACACGTTTAATTTTATAGCCAGAAGGCCTGAAAATAGCTAAAGTGTTTTTCAAAGATGGTCGCCGAGAGATCTGGAAGGCACTTAGGGCCTGTTGTATTTGCAGCATTGGTCTGTAATTGTGAATGGATGACAGAAGTGTGTCATATTAGACTGTGCCAGGTCTGAAAAATGTCATCGCCAGACAACTGGTAAATCTTCCACCCTCAGCTTGTACATAAACCACTGGAATGTCACTCAAAATCAGACATCCAACTTGTGAAGTCTGACCGAATTGACCAACCAAGCATTATCTGACGTCATCTGACCTACATACACTTCTCAAAAAGACTTATAAATTAAAAATAATTGGTCGGTGATGTCAGATTGACTGGAATATTCTGAGGTTGTATATGGGTCATTTTGAGGCTAAGATAATCCATCTTGTTCCGAAAACAGTTTATTATGATACACATAATTTTGACACACCACTGCTTTTAGTTTTTCGGGAAATGGAGACTTTAATAGCTGTCATGACACATCAGTCATGAGTGAGTTTTTATCTTCACAGCTGGTTGTTTGAAGACCACACACTTGGCAGCTCTGGGAATATAAAAACCACTTCCACTGCCTGGGTTTGTAATGGCTCCCTCGTGTGGCTAGTTGTTGCCAGTGGCTGGCTGTAGTAACATTTGTACAATGTCTGCCAAAATACTGTTACAGCTTGCCATTACATTGGCTAGACATCTAAATTACAATTCTGTTCTTTCTTTCCCACCCTCTCATGCATAATCTGACTGCATAATTTGTGTGTGTATTTAACATAATTAAATCTGTCTGCCATATGTCCACAGTAACCCACCTTTATAAACACACAGAGGTAAACACAATTTTCCTAGAATTTATCTCCAAATATTGCGATGTGAGAAGACAGAGAGAACCACTACAGTAAAGATGCATAATGCTTTGATTGTGTCAAAAAGAACCTGATAATTTATCAGGTTCTTACTGTAAATTCATCCTTTATAATCTTTACATTAATTGGAGCGGGCTAATTGAATCTGGGGAATGTGGATTTGAGTTTAAACAGGTCGCTCTTTGCAAAGACACTGTTTAGAAGAATGTTACCAATTTAAGCCAACAGAGAGTCTGAGAGTCCACACCACACACTCCAACAATTTTATTTTAACACTGAGTACATCCTTTTATCTGGATGACTGTACCAAACTGAATTTCATCCATGCATTAGTGTTGTTTAGAACTGATTCTGATGAAATCCTGTCATGCTGGAATTAACAGGAGGAAGGATGGGGAAATAGGGGTAAGTGGAGACCCCTTTTGCCCAGCAATGAAGTAATTTCTCTGGGGACATTTAATAAGTTGAACTCCTGCTGGCTGCTGGGAACAGCAGGCATCCATAAAGACACACTCTTACTCTTTCCCTGTCTCTCGATTGGAAACCTGTTCTGTTTTCCCTAAACCACTATAAGGATAGAGTGGAACCATTCGTCTGGCTGTGTGTGTTTCTTATCTAGCTATAGTTCAGAGACAGAATTGATGAAATGCCTAAATAAACTATAATTATAATAATCAGATTTTACTACAAATTATAATTATCTGAATTTAAGAACAATAAAGTTGTGTAGGAGAAAATGTCCTCACAAAATATTGCACCAGTCGAAAACCAACCAGAAACATAAAATACTCATACATGGACCAGTTGTATTTTGCCATAATTCTAATAATGTCAAAAGCTTTGACTGAGAGTTAGGTTTAAAGGTGAGGTTTAGAGGTATAGTGAATTTAATTATGAATATTACTGTGTCTATATCTATCAATCTTCTCTTATAATATAGTTGCATGTTACATTGTATACTTCATTGTATCCATAAATGCAAACGATGCATGTTTCAATAGTTGTACAGAACCAGCGTTGTCATAGAAACAATAAATGCAGGATGGAGTTTTCCTTATGAACTGGTATGTGCAAGTGGGAATGCCTGGATTAGGTACAAGATCCAGTAATAGTATAAATCCTAAATCATATTGAAATGATCTATGATATGAATATTGGAGTGTACTGATACTGGTATATGCAGACAGAAAGGATCTGACTCCTCTCTGCTGCAGGTCATGGGAAGAGAAACAGACTAGAACATGTATTAATTTCCAGAAAATCAAAGAACAGTGTGGATGTGATGGTGTGGGAAAACATATCTGAAAGATTGGATCATTTTGGATTAGACATGGGAATGTGAAGAAAAGGGAAGTATTTTGAAGTGTGTGTCAATATATGAATGCAATTTATGCCTAAAACAAAAAAATGGAGGTGGAGCTAAGGCACAAGGGTCCACAAATAAGAATTGAGAAGCACCTCTTCACTAACCCCAATGGTCTGAAAATCAGCAGAACTCACACATTTATCAACTGTGGTATAATAAAACAGTAAACCAAACAAAAAAGTATAAGCAAGTGTAACTTTTTGGTAATTTGACAAACATTTTAGATCCACAGGACTGTTCACTTCTTTAGTATTGATCTTGGATAAATCAATAGCCGTTATTTGGCCAGACAGCCAAGAGGCTGTTAATGCTGTAGTTAAGTGCTGAGATTTGTGTGTGGAAGCACAATATGTGGTGCTGGTACAGACAGTGTGGGAGTATTTTATGATCTCAGAGGTTGTTGACATTGATCACCATGTTGACTGCAAAAAAAACATGACAGTGCTGTTCTGTGTTTATATGTATTCTCGTATGTATTCTATATTACATTATTATTGTATTTTGGGAAGAAACTGGGTTTCCCACTGAGGGTTTCAAAAAAATTATCCATTATATATAATTTTAAAATAACCATCATATGCATTTTGATGGTTAGACGCAGGTTGGATGTCTGGATATCGGATATGTGTAATGGAAGCAGACTCTTTGATAGCAAACAGGCGGTTTTATTGAGATGTTAACAGAGGTAAGTGAAACAGGTGAGTATCAATAGTATAATAGTCCTTGAGAAAATGGAGACAGATCTGTAACGTGGCTGATGTCTTTTACCAGATTGTGGTTGATGGAGAAGATGATGATGGTTTCCAGAAGCTTGTAACAGAGTGGACTGGGAAAACACTGGAGAACACACAGACACTGGAGAACATGGGGAAACCGATGGAGACCGGTATCAGGTAAGTAGCTTGCATGGGAATGAGTCTTTTTCCAATTGGAGACCAGACAATGTGCCTGAGGGAAGTGTGTGCTCTCATAGTGCAGGTGGTGATTGTGAAATGATGAACAGGTCAATATGATTAGTATTCAGGTGAGTGAAATCACTGACTGAGGGCAGAGCCTGGTGTTTTTGTGACAATATGTGTCCGATTGAAATGTGATCCACATTTGAAAGTGGCTCAGATCGGATACAAGAAAATCAGATCTCATGCAGATTTTTGTGTTTACACATGCAACAGATTCCGTTCTGTGTCAGATGTGAGTAAAACATCATTTTTTATGCTAGTATAAACACAGCCTTAAACTTAATCATAAGCATTTTTTATTGCCATGGCAACATGGCTGTCATGGTTACATTGCTTGTCAATGATGCTCTGTTGCTATAATTATGATCTTTGTCTCTGTCTTTCTTTCATTTACAAAGCAGTTGCATAGCAGGATAATTTCATTTCTCTAACATATGCTTTGCCACAAAACAGCCTTGAGCATGAGGAAGATCTTGTAAACCTCAGTGGCTGTATGGCTCTGTTTTGAAGACTCTGGAATAAATTACAGCATTTATGAAAATTGTGTTTTTACACATTGTTCATAAAGTTAATTTATTAAATATACATTTAAATTTCTATAGGCATTTTAAACAAATGCATTATTAAAAACTACACTTTCATTTTAATTTTACTACCTCAGATTTGAACTACAATTGTCACCTGAAATTCATTGATTAAGAATTCTTTTTTTGGATAGTTTACACAAAAATCATTTTATTCCATCATTTACTCACCTTCACGTCATTCTAAACCTATTTGACTTGTTTTTTCTGCCCCTGACACTTAAAAATAAAGCAGCCCCATTTCACAGGTTGGAACAAAAAATACAAGTGAGGCTCTGTTACTGTGGTGTGACCCTGGCCTGTGTTTTATCCTGTGGGAAGGCAGGGGATAAAAAGGCTGGATGAGACAAAAAAGGGGCTGAAATTTGGGTGTTGTGCTGCAGGCTACACCACTGACTGGAAGGTCCCTTAACCTCCAGAGCCTCCAGTGACAAGCAGGGGCACACAAGAGCAGAGGAGGCTCATACTTCAGTAAGCCACAGCTGAGCCACTATACTCGGTTCAGCCCCATTTAAAGTGCAGCACCACCCAAAAAACAGCCCTGGACATGAAAATAACAAACTTGGCACATTTTTTTTAACCTTTGTAGATTTTAAAATAGTTTTTCATTCACTATTGAACCTTGACCATGAGATTTGGTTCTATAAGACTGTTTAATTCTCCTACTAAATGAAGTACTCTATTCATTTATTAATCTGGTAGGAAGATCACAAATACTTTACCTGTGCTGGTTCTCTCAAGCTGGAAGAGATAAGAGGTTAATTTTTTAATTCCTTTTCCAACTTTCATGGCCAGAGTGACCAAACTGGCTCACACATCAGTGCTTTATGTCATTTACGGTGAAGTTGTAGCACACATGAATGTGTTTATTAAAGAGGCCCAATGCAGATTTGTATTGATGAGTGAGCAGCCCTACCACACCCACTTTATGAGTCTCACACAGGATGGAGAAATGTGTGTAGCGCTGCCATGGAAACCCATCTGAGAGGCATGACATCATAACACCCCACACAAATCCCACTAAGAAGCACAAGGGATTTAAGATGATTTAGATGTCCACTGCACTGTGTTTTAAGCCATAGCATATTGGTTTAACCAATATGTCTAACCAGGGGCAAGTGCAACCAGAGTTAAAGCCACAGAGTATCAGAGGCTATATGCTGTTATGGGTTCTTGTATGAGTGGTTATGACATCAGTATCGTGTAGGATCTGTCATCTGTCATGACAGATCCGTATTTCCTTCGGTTTAAGCACCGGTACGCACGGTAAAAGGCGAACTTGAGGGGCTGTCATTACGCACTGCGCGCCGCCGCACTGGAGACGCGCGGGCGGTCACGGGCTTGTTCGCTCTGGTGCGGATACCGGAGTCACCGCGGCATGCGTGTGAACAGCCGCTTTCAATTGATTACAAAGACACGTAGAGAAACGAAACACCTGCCCGGTTTGCTCTCCCCACCGGCTGTGTTATCTGCCAGCAGTCGTTTCTGTCGCCATAGACTGGCCGCATTGCCCAGGATTGCAGTACCCTTGACAAACATCCGTGAATGGAAAGCATCGGCACAGCAGACGGACATCTGGCCACACGTCTCTCAGATCTTCTGCAGTTTGGTGATTGATCAGCCGGACAGCTTCTCTTGCAGCCTTTGAGGGAAGATGGAGACCTTCTTCGCAGAGGTGGGCTCGGTTTTTAATGGACGGATCGTTTAAGCTGTCGTGCTTTATGTGCAAGCAATGACCGATGTGAATCATGTAAGAAATAAATGTCTTCAATAAGCTGCGTCTGACCGGTTCATAATTCTCATAGGCTGTGCGGGTTCACACCTCTTCATGATGTGACAAGTGCCATACCCTTAATAATATCCTTAATAAACATGTAAATGCAGCTGTCGTTTACGCATTGTCATTTTTGAAGCGTTTCATGAACTGGGATCAGTGCTTTATTTGTGCTTTATTTGACTCAGTGACAGCAGCTGCTGGGTTGCTGATGTTGGGCTGTGGCTCGATCAGTGAAGCAGAGGCAGGGTGTTGAACTGACATCACATGTCGCAAAGATGCTGTGCAACGTTTTCTACATTTTTTCACCTTTGGAGGTTTTGCATTTTCATGCATATTTAGTTTGCTGTGGAGGTGATGGAAAATTTCAAGATTCCTACACCAGTGCGAGACCGTGTTGTGAAGGCCGTCTGGAAATATTCCAGATTATTCCTTAATTCCATAACCTTGAGCCTCATAATAGAAATTGTTCAGAAAGGTTGGCAGGGTCTCACACTCAGCCTGTCTTAATGTTTGGCTGGTGGTTTTGTTTATCTGATTTGTGCAGAATAGGCCTCGTAAAGCATTCCCAATCATACATGTGTTGGTTTTATTTGCTTTTGCATTCTACCCTTTCCGTTTACTATAAAATATATTACGATACCAAGAGCCTACTAAATTTTAGAGCTATCTCTTCCTCTCTCTTTCCCAAGCTCTCTCTCTCTCTTTCAAGTGCACAAACACCTGTATTGTCTTCTGTCTAACACAGAATTACGGCATCCCATTAAGCCATTTATCCTCCTGAGCACATGCAATGCGTCTCAAACGGGTTTAAGCATTCAGCATTTAATCTGTGGCAGAGTGAACAGCACATCAACACCAGGCTTAGTATGTGAAGGACATTATTTAGTTATTTTAGTTACCATAGGGTGGACGTGAGATCTGTGTGTAAAGGGATTACCGCTGTGGTCTCAGATACAGCAAAGGCCAGAGCAGCCCATCTGATGGCTCATAGGCATCTTTTTTATGGAAAAAAGCAAGAGGACTTGATTTTAGTAGATGTTTCACAGACTATAGGAAGAGCCATTAATAGAAATGAATACATTTATGTGGCATTCATAGCACCATTTGCCTCCATGTGGGTTCTGTTTGCTGGTCATTCCATGTGGCTTTAGATAACTAGGATGTCTGTGACTTATCAGCCAGAATAAGTATACAGCCAGATTATGCCAAAGAAAATGTAAATGGTGATTGTAAAAATCATACACATGCTACAGTGTTGTGGGTGGTTGCCAAGGTGTTGCTATGTGGTTTCTAATGTATTCTGAGTGGTGTTTGATCTGTTGCTATGTGGGTCTTAAGGTATTTCAGGTAGCTATTGACTAACTACGATTTGAGCAATAGTGGAATGTGATGCTTGCCAAAGAATCACTACTAAATAAGAATCCAGTTTCAGTGTAGCGGTCACAGTTTGAATCACAGGGGGTAGTGGAAGACTGACCCTTTTAAATGGGGTAATACACTTATGATTCAGCAGAGCATGTAACCTCCCTTGATACAGGCCTGACCAATCCACTTATATGCTTGTCTCTGCCCAACACCCTCATATGTCATTATATAACATCTGAGGACACAAACAAACTGCTCTCTTATTCATTGTCATTCTCTGTCTTTCTACTTGTTTTTAGCACCCCCTTTCTTTGCTGTCTGCGAAGTGGTGACAGTTCAGTTATACTGATGACTCAGTATACACACCTCCATTCCACACAGCAACATTGCAAGGGAGTTCGGTTTCACTGGGTCACATGGTCCTAGTGCTAGTTATTCTGAGTTAACTAACTAGATAACCGTTTATTGTTTATGGGACATTGATTTATCTTGGTAATATTGCAAAGGTAATATCTGATTGCATTTTATCATAGACAACCTGGTTACTTTTTATGTAGAAGTGTTAGTGCCTGTCATGTACAGTAACAGCTCTGTTTTCAACTGTATTTAAAGTTAATTTTACAGGAGGTTTATTTTGATGCTGGTATTGTTTTCAATTTCAGACAGTATCTGCTCAGCCTCTGCTTCTTATTTATATGTAAAATATTAACAAAGCCATTTTAATGGTAATACTTTATTTTGATAGTCCACAGACATTCTACTAACTATAAGTAACTGTGCAACTACTTGTTAACTACCAGTCATTAGAGTATTAGTAGACCACTTAATATCAGCTTAATGTCTCAGGCAAACTATTAAAATAAAGTGTAACCATTTAATTAGTAGACACTTTATTACCTAAAGAAATACATTCCACCACAATTTGGTCTAATGGCCAAATCATCTACCATGGCCAAATTCATGATAAAATGGCAACCTGTGGTCATAATTAGCTAGTGGAAAACCCACCGGTGATCTCGAGGTCAGAGGTTGCAGACATCACTCATACTATAATACTGGATTATGCATTCGAGTGTAAAGTAGAATATAAGAACCGTTGAGTAAGAAGGTTTTGAGTCTACTGTTGGTTTGGTTAGGTTTATCATGTGTTTTAATGTATTAAGGTTTAAATGGAGTTGGGGTTACTATAAATATGTAATTGGTTTATTTTAATGTAAATATTTTTGTAAAATTCAGACACATTCATCTGTCTTTGAATCAAATCTGTGAGAATTGTGTTCTACATACTTGGAGAGAAAACAAATAGGAATGAGTGATTTTGGATTCGGGTCAAGTTCAGTCATAAAATTTGGCACTACTGCTCTAGTCTGGGAGGTTTCTGTCACAGGTTCACATATGCGGGTCTGGTTTGAACTGTAACGACACATTTGGTACAAACCCCCACCACAAAAAAGAATGAAAGTACTCACAGACCCAGTTGTGCCCCTGTGGCATGCCCATATTTATTCAACTAAGAAGCCACTTTAATGCAAACCAACCTGTAGTGTATTCAGAATCTAAGTTGATCAATTCATGTGTTTTCTGGGAATCTAACCCATAACCTTGCTGGTGCTAGTGCCATGCTTTACCAGTGGAGCTACAAGAACTCCTAAAAAGTTTAATTTCTTCCAGCGCTTGTTTGGTTGATGTTGAATAGCTTAAATGAGGTTTGATGTATTGTGATTGTCGACTGTGTCGAACGCCTCTTGTCAGATTTACTCTCCCCCACAAACCAGATTCGTAGCTTCAGATTAGGAATTAAAATCCTCATGGATTATCAGTAGATTCCAATAAAAAAATCAACTCTTAGTCTTAACAGAGATTGTTGTCATAGTCGCAATAATTGCTTTATAATTGCAATAATTGCTACACACAATTGTAATCATTCCTGCAAGTTTACCACTCATGTTCTCACATATTTTTGCAAGAACTTTAAAAGTTAAAAGTTGCACTGTTGTATTAAAAGTTGCACTGTTGTAAAAGTTTTAAGGCACTAATTCAACATTCATATGGCGTCACACTGCATCCACACCATAAACAAATTGCGACAAAATGATCACTCGCATTGTTTTCATTACAGAGGAAATGTTCCTGTAGCTCAGTTGGTATCGCATTAGGATAGCAGTGCAAAGGTGCTGGGTTCAGTTCCCAGGGAACACATGTACTGATAAAAATGTACATCTTGAATGTAGTGTAAGTCCTTTTGGATAAAGATGTCTGTCAAATGCATAAATGTAATGTATGGAAGAAATGAAACTTTCAAAACAGGGAGTTTTGAAATGCTGCTTACTCATAATGCAAAACCTGCCAAGAAAAACAACAGCAGTAGTAAACGTAGTACAAGAGCTTTCATTTGATCGGACTGATGACATCATAAAAAATGAACATTGCATGCTGGGAATTGAAAAACAGTGAAAGAAACTAATGAAGTCATATTAGGGATGCTTTGCTTACTGCTTATATTTCAGTATTTTCATTATTATGGTCTAAAATGTAAACAGTAAAATGTGTGGTAAATTAATCTGTTTCATTTATATGTAACCTGCTAACACAGTTGACAATTTTTAGCATATGATATGGCTAATATGTTGGGGTTAGTTTTGTACAGTATATGGACGCTTCAGAGGAAGTAAAGGAGGGCCTTACAACACATGCTAAAAAATGTGTTTACACGCATGATAAAGAGACAGCTTGTGATGTACTCCAAAGTAACATTAAAGGCGGATGTCTTATGCAGTGCACTCACATACATTCATATTCACTCTACTGTCACCCTAGTTCACACCCAACACCTGCTGACATGACCCTTCACCTCTGTTGCCATGGCAGCCATGCATGCTTGTGCTAAACCTTTGATGCACAACTGGCAAGGTGGCAACTTGGTGGCAAGACTATAATGCAGCAGGTTATAATTGTCATTATAGTCTGTTGTAACTCTCACAGAGTCTTGGTCATCTGTCTAAATGTTCCAGGCAGATTTTACGGGAAATTTCTTGACTGTATTTCTTCTTGCTGGCTGTATAACCATATCATTATCAGAACACAAACAGCTAGGCCTTCGCTATAATTAACTGCCTTTGTCGGTAAAATCACAGCTTCGGCATTCCTGATTTAGCATTGGTTGTTTTCCCTGTGATTTCACCCTGCTGTGATTTGAGACTAAATGGATGACTTCGGGAGTGTGCATGTTAACCCTGCAGTTTTTTGGACTCAGTTATTTTTCTAAGGGTGACTCTAAAAAAAGATCACATCCAGGTTGCTTTTCTCAGCAAAATCAAATGATAACAGTCCAACTGTTATATAGCATTCATTACTCTCTCTCTCCTCACTCACCCACCCGTTTCTCTCTTCTTCTGTCATGTATATTTGATACTGTAGCCACACAGGAAGGGCAGTGTAATGGCATTTTCACACTACAGTGTGTGAACATACCTGAGGTTAGGGAACGTGTGAGGTAAAGGAGATGAGAGGGGAAACTGAGGAAAGGAAGATTCGAAAATATTTATTTTTTAATATAAAATGGATAGAATACAAGCTTGATAGAACCCAAATGGGAACCCAAATTGGAATATGTAATAAATAACCTACAAAATAAACTATGAATAAAGAAGGTATTTATTGTATTATTTGATTTTTTTCAATTTTATTTATATAGCGCTTTTTATAGTATTATTATGTATTATTTATTATTTGACTCTGTTATAAATAAAAAAAGTAAAATAGAATTTCATATAAATATTTGGTTACTTCACTAGTTTAGCTGCAATCTTTAAAACTTTATTTATTCTTTATATAAGAATGTGCAGTGCAGTGCTACAGAAAAACTCATCAAAGCTTTAGAAGACCTCACACTCTGAACCACAGTCATCTACAGTACAAGAGCTGAACTAAGGTTCTCCCCACAGGCCTGAATCACAGAACATGAAGCTGGAATTATCTCTGAACTGTTCTTGTTGCGTTAAGCGAGAAACACCTGGAGGGCATTTAAACATAAGCATGTTTAGGGCTGTAGAGGTAGGTGATGGCATCACCTCTTGCTTTGGGTTGATTTTCCTTGACAGTCAATACTCTCTTTTTTAAGCCATTTCTTTCTCTTTCTGTCTCCTTGTCGAGCTGTATCAAGCTTGAGCCATAAAATTCAAAAATATCTTCACACATGTCCTTCTACCCTGTTGTTGACAAGCTGCCAAGCTTGCCACTTCCTCCGTTCAGTATGAATCCAGAATCTTTCAGGCACTCTTCCTCACACCCTCTTTTTCTCAGTGTGAACATTATTGTCTCTGTTCATGCAGCTGGCGAGCTCTTTCAGTAAAGTTTGATAAGAGGTTGCAAAAACATTGTTGAGATGTTGCAAGGTGTCGGGATGACAGATTTAAATATGATTGGTCATTAGCTGAAGTTTATAAAGTCAAGTATCTGTTCTTTCAGGTTTCTTTCAGAGCCAAAGGTTAAGTCAAGGTTGTGTGAAGATTTTCCATGACAGCTGCCTAAAGAGTCATACCAAAAGTGTGCAGAATGAGTCTTAAAGCTACATTTTGCATAGTAATACATGTGGGGACGGGGGTGGTTAGGTTGAGGTAAAAACGTTGTCAGGTCTTTAATATACAGGCTTCTCAGGGGCTTTCTTTCATGTTGTGTCCTCTCCCTCAGTGAGCTCATGCTGACTCCATTACCTCCATTACTGTATGTGTGTGGTTGGTAGGCGTGGTGGAAACAAGAAACGCTCACATTTCAATTCTCATGCCAAGAACTTATATTAGTTAAGGTCACCATCAGAGCAAAATATATTGTAGTATTAGGTCAACATCTCCCAAATTAAATTGACCTTAAATGCGATTTTGTGATGCACTGAGTTTGGATAATACAGGCAAACCCACAGCGTCCTCATTTGTGCTAATAAGCCGTCTGTAAGACTGTAATGGCAGGATGTCCTGATAAGAGCATGAAGATCATTTGTGAGAAAGGAGTGTGTGTGTGTGTGTGTGTGTGTGTGTAAGGGGATGGAGGGGCATTCAAGTCAGCCATTGCCAGATCAATTTCTACTTCTAAGCTTCTTCCAATACACACAACATTGTCCCTGATTGTTTTTGTTGTCACCGCTTACTTCAGGATTTTGAGCACCATAAATACAACAGCTTTTTCACCCTGTCTCTGAACTTCAGAGTTAATTTATTTTTTGCTCCTTTATTTTTAGAAATTTGTTTATAAATGTAATTTGTTCATAACCTTTGTTATGACTGGCTTGTCACTAGCTAAAGATGGCTAAATATGTTATGTATAATATTTTTGAACAAAACGACCCATTTTTGCATCTTTGTTTTCATAAATCTCTTTTAGATCTGGGTGGAATAAGATGGCTACTTTTACACTGTGAACATTAGAGTATGTCTGCATTGTATTTGAGATCTCTTCTTAAATTCTCTGAAACAAGAAAACTGAAATTTCTTGATCTTTTTCTTAGGAGAAATATCTTAGACACTGGAGACTTTCCAGTTTCTATTCTCTCTACATTTAATCTCATTGCTGTCTAGGAGAAATAATTGAGATATTACAGAGATCTCACCTGTGATTTTTCTGTCTTATGGGCAGATCAAACTTTATAAGTCAAATCAAGATCAACAGCATTTTTTCTCAGATCTTTGTGCATAGAATTTGTTTAATACCTTGTCATTCTCTATCTAATATCATGTCAGTCTTTATACACAGTGCTGACGAACTGTAGGACATACAGTAGGATGACTGACGCTACACATGGGGAAGTTCCCACAATGTTGAAAGCCAGAAGCCTCAGGAGTAAATACTGGGGCAAGTTGTCACAAAAGGTTGGGACATGTTCAATGAACTTTATCTTTATTCCTATTCAGTAACGGTTTAAATGTATGTCAAAGGTTGACAGTAAACATGCTGAAGGGTTTTTTTTGGTTCATTTAGTGCTCTAGTGTTAATGTGCAGTTATATGTTGGTGCTGGTGCTCTTTTATTAGGTTTCCTTTTTGCAGCTGAGCCCTGATCAATCAATCAGTGCAATTATTATCAATACTTAACTTCATACAGATGGACATAACTCAATCTGACCTCCACACAAACCAGCACTGAAGAGATGAAGACAGTCTGTGCTGTGTGTGTGTGTACGCATGTATTATACTTGGGGATATGAGGGATTCTTTTAAAACTATCTTAAAAACATACAGTGAAACAAACTGTAAAACAAGGGAAAAATAAGTGATACTCAAATACACTGTCAATATTCGCCCCCGGTATGGTTTGTATGCTTGTAATCATTATAAATGTTTAGTGTAACCTACTTAAACTAAACTGTGTGTGACTGGACTTTTTTGCTGTGTTTTTTTACTTAATAATGTGCTTTGAGTTTACCTCTTTACCTCTCTGGAATAATACGTCTTGAATTAGGTTATGCTCTGTGTGGCATTGAGTGTGTGTGTGTGTCTGGTGGACATCTGTGAGTGTGTGTAGCTTAAAAGCCACCCACAGGTCACCCTGAAAATCGTGAATTTCAGGAGTGAATAGCTACTTATGAACAGATTATTATGAATCTGTGGCCTGCTATTGTCTGATTGTGTTATTATGTGGTAGTGATTGTATCTGATTGTGTTGGGTGTGTTTTGCAGGGTGCTCGGGTGTGGGTGAATCATAAAGATCAGCTGGTTCCATCTACGGTGAACTCCTGTGCAGATGGAACTCTGGTACTCACCACCGACTATGGAGAGGTAAAAACCACACACTCATGTTTAATTATTATGTTTAATTACATGTTTAATTATCTAAATGGGACATTCCATAGACTTTTAATGTTTATCGGCCCAGCTAGTTAAAAACACCTTAACCTACCCACATTCTAACCCTAACCCTAACTGAATGTTAAACTCACCCGGGACCACCAGCCTGCCACAGAAAGACACCTGATTTGACAGAAACTCTATACAGCAATACACACAGCAATTCACAGAGTAGGGGGCCAATTAGATCAAATTTTAGGAGCTGTGCCTCAAAACTAGAAAAGGCATACAGTTTCTAAAAACTGTGGCTGAGCCACTGCCATGTCTATTTGGCCTGGGAGTGCTATATAAAGTACAATCATAAGGGGATAGCTCACCAAGAGAGGACAGTTCACCATTTTTAACAATGTTTCAGTCACAAATAAAAAATCGAAGGCATGAGAAGTAAGAAAGTCATTTAGAATGAAAGTTTTGTCTGACAATGACCTAGCATTCACTAGAGCTGTTTAACTGGAGGTTGAGCTGTCATTGAGAATATGGTAATGCCTGGTGAAGCCCTGATGAAACATATTCCAAATGACAGAGATTCGCAAAATTTACATTCCCATCCCCATGATGCGTCTTAGTGTGCCATTGACAAAAGAAAGACCAAACGACAGGTATAGTACATCCATCAGCTGAGACTGTAAAAGCATTTTTTGTACACTGTTTGCGACAAGATCTTCGGTGTATATAGCAAGATTGGGAACAACACAGAAATTGGAGAGTCTGGCAGGCAGTTGTGATGGGGCTGGCATTGTACGTCCTGTCTGTTTATATTGAACATGAGGATATGGAAAAGATCACTTGACAATGATTATATTAACTTAATATTTTTTGTTAGTCTATAAGTATATCGGCTATGTTTTTAAAGGAGTACAAAATTAAAAAGTTTATGACCCCTTTAATGCGTCTGTTTAATGCGTATTTCAGGTTTTCCATTAGTTTATATCTTTAAATGGTGTTCTTCTATGCTTGTATTTCTCTGTTTTGTGGGGGGAAATTTGGTGTGTTTTCTGTTGGTGTGAATGTAGGGCACTGGTGCTTATCTCTGTATAGCCTTATAGTCTCTCTTCCTCTCTCTCCCTATTTTTCACTCTGTTCTTCTAAATCATGCAAAGCAGCTTCAAACATTAAACGGCTTTGCAGGAATAGCCATGTGCTGAGACGAGAGATGTGTGTGCGTGTGTTTGTATGTGAGTGTGTGTGTGTGGAGAAAATTGTGCATTTAAGATTCCCTCATTCCGTATATCAGGCATCAAACTCATGACCAAACACAACCTTGTATTGTATATATAGTTTATGAGGGCATGTGCAAATCCATTTGCACTTTCGTTTTTTTACACAGAGCAAATGATATTCCCTAAACCTAACCCTCACAGAAACCTTTTGCCATTTTCTTCTGTGTTAAAGTGTTTAGTGGATTCGCACTACAGTGGATTCGTCTCTGCACTTTATCTTTGAAACACACAATCAGTCTGAATTCAGGCTTGTTTTTCTGTTCGAGATTCTGAAGGTCAATGTTATTCCCGTCAGTCGTATTGATCAGCAGAACTCAGCTCATTTGACCTTTACTACCTAAACACATCATCTGTCAGCTTCCATTTAACAGAATGTTACTAAAGACAAACATCAGTCTCTCTGTCTGGCTGTTCAGTGTGGGAAAATGTATGCATATGTGTGAGTGTTTGCACATATGTGACCGATTTAATGGACTTGCATAAGAACAGCACATAAATCCATACCTAAGGTAAACTGTACCCATATACATATTCACATACACATTAGTGTCAGTATTGATTCTTAATCTATATGGCTTTCATGAACAGAGCCGTGCTTTTTAGTCACTATGATCGTGAGCTGCACAAGATGTGAGATGCTGCAGAACTGAAATAGAAAGCTGTGAAGAAGAGAGAGAGATGAGAAGGGATTAGTGCCCATACAGAAATGTAATATGTGACATATATGTCCCTATATCGAGAGTGATATATGTTACAGACATACATATATGTACATAAATTACATTTGTGTATGGATGCATATGTCTCTCATTTGTGCTGCCCACTGAAATACAGCAAAGAACCTTCAAAAAGTCAGCAAAGTTAATTTCATTTACATCAGTTTTAACATACTGATTTTATACACATTGCACATACAAAAACACATTTAAATTGACATTTTCTTGTTCTAACATGGATGTAAGCGCAGACTTGATGCCACAAAACCCATTGTTATTTCACAATTTCTTGGCTATTATACATTTATCTTTATTATGAAAAGTTTGGCTTTTGCAGTGTTTAAACCATTCCAGACTGTACTCACAGCTTGACAAAAAGTTGCCTGGTGGGTATAAAGAGTAAAGAACAGGGAACTGCACGCTGAAGCTGTGAGAAGCAGAAAAGCTTCATGCAGGGAACCTGCTGTCTGACTCATGTATTATTCAACTGCAGGCATTCCCTTTAAAATGACCCAGTCAAAGCTCCCTTGATACACTGATCATGCATCAGGTAAATGTTGGTGTAAGCAGACGCAGCAGTGTTATGATCTCCTTCCTCCACCGCTGCTCTGTTTCAGGTGGTGTATCTGCAGCAGGCAGAGGTCAACAGGGAGAAGGTGTCCTGCATGCACCAGAGCAGCATTGATGGAGTGGAGGACATGTCTACACTGGCAGAGCTCCATGAAGCTGCCATCATGCACAACCTTCATCAGCGATATCAGAGAGACAACATCTATGTAAGGCAAAAATGACACACTTCTCCTGTAACAGGTTTACAGTTTAGTATCTGGTAAACAGCTCCCGCAGATACAGCTACATGTCTCTCCTGTTCACCAGTGATTATTATAAGACCATGCTTAGTGCATGAAAGTCCACGAGAGTCCACGAGTCTCACTTTAATCTCATCACTCTACTGTTGTTAAGATAAGTAAAACATTACTGCTAGCGGCCAGTGGATATCGGTGTTGTTATTAGCCTCTGTAAATATATAAAAATGACATGAAATCCCACACCCACCCATAAAAACATTAATAAGACCAGTATCTAAAAATGCAGTCAATATTAAATAGGGTGGATTTGTGTTGTCACAGCTTTTAAGAGTCTGATCCACTGTCCCTGAAGTGACCAGATTTGAATGTTGAAAATATGACCCAATCACATACTGATTATTATATTTCTTTCATTCTTTCTGTCTCTCAGACTAACATAGGTTCAATACTAGCGGCTGTAAACCCATATAAGCCAGTCACAGGGCTGTATGAGATCTCTGCAGTGAATCTGTACAGCCAGCATCATCTGGGCGAACTTCCGCCGCATATCTTTGCTGTGGCCAATGAGTGTTATCGCTGCTTATGGAAAAGACACGACAGCCAGTGTGTACTGATCAGGTAAAAACAGATCCTTCAAATTGTCTGAAACAGATTGAAATGATGCCTCACTACAGCTCCATCCTTTTTTGGTTACTGTTCCTCATTTAAGAAAAAGTTAAATTACGTAGTAACATAACTGTGACTTACACAACGATGAAAAACACTAGTGTAAGTGAACATAATTCACTTTAGAAAATGAGAGCTTTTTAGTTACATTAGCCTTTACTGTTCAAATAAATTGGACCATAAATTAATTCATGTTCTGTTAACATTCATTTGGGAATGAAGGCTTCTCAAGATTTTGTCTAAAGATTTTGGCATCAACTGAAAGACATTTACATTTACACTTTTGGCAGATGCTTTAATCCAAAGTGTCTTATAGTGCATTCATGCACATTTTATTAGTACATTATTTTTCTGTGAACCAAACTCATGATCTGACTAGTGACATGCTAAGAAAAGCTATAACTATTGAGCTATACCTTGAATAAATAAATTGTCCAATATCTCTCAGGAGATATCGCTCTGCCACTGTTGTCTGGCATAATATTAGTCATTGTTTTGTGTCTCTGAATCATTTTGTGAGTAAGCAGCAAATTTCAGCTAAAGGTCATTTATATATGTGTGTGTGTTGTTTTTCTGCCATTGTTGGGTAAACAGTAGTAAAAGTCATACACATCTGCATTGTGGGAACCAGTCAGCAGTCCTCATGAAGGAATATTGATTATTAAACATACTAAATTATGTTTTTTTGAATATGTAAAAATGGAAAAAGTGAGGGTTAGGTGTAGAGTGAGGGTTAATAGATAGAATATACAGTTTGTAAAGTATAAAAGTAATTATGTCTATGGAAAGTACCCACAAAGCATAGAAACCTAATGTGTGTGTGTGTATGTGCATGTGTGTGTGTAACAGTGGTGAAAGTGGAGCAGGGAAAACAGAAAGCACCAAACTATTGTTGCAGTTCCTGTCTGTCATGAGCCAGAACTATGCGGGGACGGCACCTACAGAGAAAAGCACTCGTGTGGAGGAGGCCATCGTTCAGAGCAGGTGAACCCCAGAGCGACCCTCCAGTGCTCAGCGGTTTACTTTTAAGAGCTCAGGAGTTCTCTGTTATGATTATAAGAATCAAGTATCAATGAGTATTAATAAGTATCAATGATTTAAGTATCTCTGTCTCAGATGATGCTCTCAAAATTCCTTAGGTAATAAAAAGGAAAGGTTAGACAGCTGTCAATATACAGTAAGAGTAAAGTTATACAATAAATATAATGGATTTGTCTTGAAAGAATTAATGAGAATGAGAAATGTTTGTGCTGATATTGAAATCTCTAAACACAGTTTGTGACGTTGAGATCTTTCATGAAACTAGAGAAGACAAGATGCTGGGATGTATTTGTAAAACATACAGAGTTCAACCTTAACACTTCTCTCTCTCTCTCTCTCTCTCTCTCTCTCTCTCTCTATCTATCTCTCTCTCTATCTCTCTCTCGTTCAGCCCTATAATGGAAGCATTTGGAAATGCCAAAACTGTCTATAACAACAACTCCAGTCGTTTCGGGAAATTCATTCAACTTCATTTTTCTCAAAGCGGGAACATTCAGGGTGGATGCATCGTGGACTGTATCTTTTCCACTCTACACACACATTTATACATGTTTTGGAATAGTATAATCAGGATGGGAATAGTTCACCCCAAATTTTTTACATCACTTACTTACCATCTTGTTATTACTGAACCTGTATGACTTTTTCTTCTGTGAAACACAAAAGAAGATATTTTGAGAAATGTCTCAGTGGTTTGGTGTCCATACAATGTACGTCAATAAGTGCCTGTTGTTTGGTTACCAACATACTTCAAAACATCTTCGATTGTGTTCCTCAGACTATAGCTTTAAGTAATTATATTATTGTATATTGTATCAAAAACTATATCATTTTGTATCATATTATATCATATTTCCTTGATTTTTATTATCCAGATTTGCTTGAAAAGGTAAACCTGCAGCCTGCAGTGTGACTCACGCATTCCGCAAGAAATTATTTCATTATATCTTTGATCATAATTTAATAACAACCTATAAAATATAACAGTATGTAACAGGCCATGGTTCAGTTATAGGTTTTAGCCCTGACAATTGTGTCCACCATTTTGTGGAGAAAGACTGTGAGATTCTCGCCCACTCAGCATCTGCCATTTGATGTGTGTTCCAGAATCGAGTGGTCAGGCAGAATCCGGGGGAGAGAAACTATCACATCTTTTATGCTTTGCTAACCGGGACAAACAAAAGCCAAAAAGGTGAACATGCATTTTGCTCTCCTCCATGTATCAACACGTGGACATAGTGTGTTTAATTATGACCTGTGTGTGTGTTTTAGAGACATATTTACTGGAGGATTCACCTGAGCTGTTTTACTACCTGAGTCAGTCAGGATGCGTAAAGGACCGCAGTCTCGATGACAAGCAGCTTTTTGATGATGTCATGGTACAATAATCAATTTTAAACCTAGCTGAATAATTGCTGTTTATCTGAGATGTTGCTCAGAAAAGGAAACTTAAGAAGAGCTTTATTATTCCTCTCTTTCTCCCTCGGCAGGAGGCTCTGAAGGTCATGGAGTTCACAGAGGAGGAGATCAGAGATATGTTCAAACTGTTGTCTGGAGTTCTGCAGCTTGGCAATGTGGAGTTCATGACAGCAGGGGGCGCTCAAATCACCACCCAACAGGGTGAGAGGCACTGTTCCTTTCTTAATGCAAGATAGCCACCAATAAATGTGTTTTTGGCAATTTTTCTTGCTCTTTTTCCTGTAGTTCTTTCTAATGTGAGTGATCTTCTGGGCCTGGACTGTTTCCAGCTGTCCGAGGTTCTGACCCAGCGTTCCATGATCCTCAGAGGAGAGGAGATCTGCTCTCCTCTTACAGTGGAGCAGGTGTGCTCTTATAATAGATGCATATGTTTCTGCTTATGCCTGATACTCATACATACAATAGATAACGACTAGTTTAGTTTGACAGTCCTTCAGATCTTTCTGCTGGCCTGTTTACTTCTAACTTCTGATTGGCAGGCGATAGATTCCAGGGATTCTGTTGCCATGGCGCTGTATTCCCAGTGCTTCTCATGGATCATCATGCGAATTAATCATAAGATAAAGGGCAAAGACAATTTCAAATCAATTGGAATCCTCGACATCTTCGGCTTTGAGAACTTTGAGGTGTGAGGCAACTTGTTTCAATACACACAAGTCAGATAACAATTTTAGGTTGTGAGAATGTTTTTGCAATGTTTCCATTAAGTAACAAAAACGTTAAAAACATTATTTGTAAAGTTTTAGGAATGTTCAAAACATCCAGTTTTTTAGACATTGTATTAATGTTATTGCTTGGTCATAAGAACGTTATTCAAACATGTTTTAACTTATAGAAACGTAACGTATAGAAAATTCTACTAATTAAGAATATTGTTTCAATATATGATATGTAATGTTAAAAAAAACGTTCTACTAACATTACTGCAAGAACATTTTTTGAAAACTATTGCAGCTTTTGGAGAACATGTCAGCCAATGTTCTGACAATGTTTCCTGTTAGCTGGGAGGGCACCTGCACATTCAGTTAGATAAGACACACTCACATGTATACTGTATATACTGATATTTGCATTGAAATGTAACTCAAGTCTGTGTGCTTTATGAAGGTGAACCGCTTTGAGCAGTTTAGCATTAATTACGCCAATGAGAAGCTGCAAGAATATTTCAACAAACACATCTTCTCTCTGGAGCAACTGGAGTACAACAGGTGAAGTCTGATAACATGTTATAAAACAAAGTATTTCATCTCAATTACAAGTTGTTTTGCTAATACATTAAGATACCTTCTATATACTAAATTCTTTGTATGCAAAAACTCATAGACTGTTTCTAACAGGGAAGGGATTCACTGGGAAGCCATTGACTGGATGGACAATGCAGAATGTCTGGATCTGATAGAGAAGGTAAACAACTTACAGGGCCGCTGCTGGACAGTTAGACAATTCACTAAATATTGAAAACATTTTAGCCCTGGGTCTTAAACTCATATATAAGATTTTATATATTCGTCTATGCAAAGTTCAGTTTGGCTGTTATTATTGTAGATGTCTTCGTATTGGTTATTTAATGTGTTTGATGATGTTTATGTACTGTGTTTGTGCAGAAACTGGGTATGTTAGCTCTAATTAATGAGGAGAGCCGTTTCCCCAAAGGCACTGACTTCACTCTGCTGGAGAAACTACACAGCAAACACGCTGTAAGTTACAGCTTCATCATTTACTGTGTTTTCAGCATGATAACATAAATATGCTCAGTATTAACACACAAGTTTGTTTTCACAGACTAATCCTTACTATGTGAAACCCAGACTGGCAGACCATCAGTTTGGAATTAAACACTATGCTGGAGAGGTGAGATGAAGTGTGTGAGTTTGTATGATGTATGGGAATGTCACTGTTGTTTCTCTTATTTCACCATGTTTCTCTCTGTAGGTCTTGTACGATGTGAGGGGGATTTTGGAGAAGAACAGAGACACATTCCGAGATGATATCCTGAATATGCTGAAGGATAGTCGGTAAGATCCACACACACACAAAAAAGTCACAAACAACCACACTTACACAAACACTTCCAGGGTGTTAACATTGTGAAACAGTTATACATCTGTGTACATTTTTCTTGTGTCTTTTCAACATACACAACCTGTTTGTAATTGTGTGCAGACTGGACTTCATCTATGATCTGTTTGAGCAAGTGAGCAGCAGGAACAATGAGGAGACTCTTAAGATGAGCACAGCAAGGAAAAAGCTCACCGTTAGCTCTCAGTTCAGAGTGAGTTTCAAACTTTTACACCATCTTATATACCATCTGTGATCCAACTTAACCAAACCTTACAGATGCTTCACATATACTGCCTAAAAATTATTGTCATTTTTTCGGCAAACGCATCAGTGGGCATAATTTTTTTTTTTGTGAATTGATATACTACATACTACAGTGTGTTCTCAAACAATAAACCACTAAACCAAAAAACCTTGACTTGCGATGTTCAAATCATGTAAGATTGATTGTCTCACTTGTCACTCAGGACTCCCTTCATGCCCTAATGGCCACTCTCAGTGTGTCCAACCCCTTCTTTGTGCGTTGCATTAAACCCAACATGGACAAGGTGAGGGCAGCCACATCAACCAATAAGAATTCGAAATGGGATGACATCATAGTGAGAATAACATCATGTGCGGTTGATTGGCCTAGATGTGCCTAGCCACTCAAAGCTTGTTCACTAATACGGCATGCTTTTTTCTGCTTTGTACACTTTTATAGACCCCAAAAAAGTTTGACCCAGACGTGGTTCTGAATCAGCTGCGCTATTCTGGTATGTTGGAGACAGTGAAGATCCGCAGAGCTGGATTTCCTGTCCGGCGCACATTTGAAGACTTCTTTAGCAGGTGATGTGAAAACACACAGCTGCAGACATTTCTGTTATCTTATGTTTCTCAGTTTGGTTTATGGTTAATGTTTGTGCACTTCAGGTATAAGATCATTCTTAAAGATAAGGAAAAGGCCGCCATGGCTGCAAATGGAGATGTGAAGAACTGCACAGATCTCCTGACACTCCATGACTGGACCAAGAAGCAGTGGCAGCTTGGAAAGACCAAGGCGAGTGACTCTCTTTGAACTCTCTTTCCATTCTTCCTCTAGGGACATACACACACATTCCCTGCCTCTTGCATCTTGTGTGCGAGTGTTAGGCGTTGGTTCGATGGCACTGACCTCAAATGGTCTTTGACCTCTAGGTGTTCCTGAAGGAATCTCTAGAACAGAAGCTGGAGAAGCAAAGAGATGAAGTGCGGAGCAAAGCTGGGCTTATCATACGAGCCTATCTGCTAAGATACATAGCAAGGTGTGTGTTTGTGAGCTTGAGCATTGTTTTCTTTTGTACAGAATTACTTTGAAATTGGTTCATTTTTTTCTAAGCAAATTTTACTGTTGATCAGGTTTCCAGTAAAATGATAAAGCATTTGTTTTACTCAGAATTTTGATGTTTTGTTAGCCCACTTGTGCTCTGTGTGCTCGCTACAGGAAGAACTTTAAGAAGGCTTTGGCCAGCATTGTGACAATCCAGAAGAACTACCGCACTCATCTCTATCGGCAACGGTTTCTGCGAAAACGCTCAGCCACACTGGTCCTCCAGAAACACAGGCGAGGGCAGGTTGCACGAGGTGTCTGTCGCAAGCTCAGAGAGGAAAAGAGGAAGAAAGAGGAGGTGAAAAAGACAGATGGAGAACAGGTGAAGAAAACTGAAAGGAATGAGAAGGAAGTCACACAGGTAAGACTATTTCTAATGTTAAATTAGTGTAGGTAAACTTGATAGGTTTTTATATACACACAAAATATATATATATAAATATAGGTAAATTATATTCTTCTCACAAGCACTTCAAAATGTAATCTCATTGTTGGACACTTTCTTTTTCACCCCCACCTTCGATCTCTCTCTCTCTCTCAGTCTCTCTCGCTTTCTTCTGAGGAGGAGACCCGTCAGATGGAGGAGATCCTGCATTTGGAGAAAGAGATCGAACGTCTGCAGAAGAAAAGAGAAGATGGTGTGTCGATGCTTTGCGAGACCTCCAAACAGGAACTTTGTTTACGTCGTGACGCTGAGACTTTGCGTCAGAAAAAACAGGCTTCTCGCGTCGCCACAGAATTCCTTGAGCTGCTGGACACCGGAGGTCCAGAAGTCATCCCTGGTGTTCCCAAACAATCCACACCCAGACCGACATCTAACACCAAGGAAAAGGTGGATGAAGGCTTCCACACAGATGAAGAGTGCATTCCACTTCAGCAGTTCCCTCCTCCACTAGAAGGTCCTGTAGATCAGGAGTTCTTTGATTCTTTGCCACCTCCACCTCCTGACTTTGCAGAGGGCATGGTGTCCCCACCCCCTCCCAACATTCCACCTGGTCCTCCTCCCCCACCTCCTCCCCCACCTCCTCCACCTCCTCCCCCACTCCCTGGAGAAACCAAAAAGGAACCTGAAAAGCCTGAATCTAAAACAGTTAAAGAAGATACTGAGAAAAAGGAGGAGGAGAATGTGGATCGCACCAGCAATCTGACCGCTGCAGAATCTCTGCCAGACACAGAGGAACCCATCTACAGCATGCTAGGGGAAGGAGAGTCAGACTACGACCAGGATGAGCTGGAGGACGGACAGAGCAGCATTGCAGCAACGGATGCAGAACATACGCGCAAGTCCACCTGCACCAGCGCAAGCCAGGAGTCCTGCAACCGAAGCTCAGATTCAGTGAGTTACACGGAGAATCTTGTTTGTATGAAGATAAACATGATAAAAATGCTTTTTTGTTGCATTATTCTAATTAAAATTCTATTTTTATTACAATTTATTTACATAATAAATATGCCAATAACAATTTGTTATATTGTTATTGGCATATTTATAATAACAAATTTTCAGAATTTCATTTGAGTTAACATGGTCAATGTCACAAATCTGCTTTTATTATTAGTGACCTAAAATATGCTAAGTCTTCATTTAATTTGCGTTATAATGTTTCTTTGTTCTCCATTTTTTTAAATCATAAAACTTCCTATTTATTTCTAAGTTTAAGATTTCAGATTTTCTATGTGGATGCCATTGATATCCATTTCCCATGTATCTACACACAGACATGTTAATCATTAATTTATTGTTTATCAGTTCATTCATCATGTTTAGTGGTTTGACTTCCTGTCTGTCTCTCTTCCTGTCTGTCTTCAGTATGCGGAGAGCGATGAAGATCATGATGGGGGTGTGGACACCGATGAGGAGGTGTCCAATGGGAAAGTCAATATCTTGAATGGGAATGGACCTCCGTATTTCCACAGTTATATCTACATGAAGGGTACAAAATCACAGTATGACATCATCACGCACTCTTGATGACCCCATCAACACAATACCTGACCAGAATCGAAGTATTTATAATCAACAAAGATCTATAAAACATTCATATCAAAGTTTTTCTGATTCTACACAGCAAAACATCATAGCAATCAGTGGAATGTTGAGATGATGTCCATCAAAGAGTAATAAATTCATATTTTTCTCCGCAGCTGGTCTGATGATCCCGTGGCGCAGACGTTGGTGTGTTCTGAAGGACGATACCTTCATGTGGTTTCGCTCCAAGCAGGAGTCGTTGAAGTCGGGCTGGCTGTATAAGAAGGGCGGGGGTTTGTCCACGCTGTCCCGCAGGCACTGGAAAATGCGCTGGTTCGTCCTGCGTGATTTCAAACTCATGTATTTTGAGAATGACAGTGAAGAGAAGCTGAAAGGGACCATCGACATCCGCACAGCCAAGTAAGAACATGTACAATACCACCACTAAGAAAAGAAGACACAAGTTTATTACATTATCCAAAGTTTATTACATTATGGTCTATTCAGGGAATTAGTTTAGTTTGTTCTCTGGGAGTCAAACCCATTACCTTGGTGTTGCTAGCACTATGATCTAACCATTGAACTATGTGATATCTGTAACTCTGTTTCCAGGGAGATCGTGGATAATCATGAGAAGGAGAATGCTCTGAATATTGTGACGGAGGAAAGAACATATCATGTGTTTGCTGAGTCACCTGAAGACGCCAGGTACGTTGCCACCATTAACTCCATTCCTGAGAAACATCTGTGTATTCTTACCATCACCAGATGCTTCTTCTCTCTCATCTAGTGGTTGGTTTAACATGTTGAATCGGGTTGCCTCTGCCTCACCAGAGCAGCTGCTGGAGATGTCTCATGAACAGGCCAACCCGAAGAACGCTGTGGTCAGTGTTTCTACACATCTCCTCCATGTAAAGCTAACACAATGAAAACTCTTGTGTTTTTGACAAGCTCTCATCTCTTTCACCCTCTCTGTTTCTCAGGGCACACTGGATGTTGGATTGATTGACTCTGTATGCGCTTCAGATAATCCTGACAGGTGACGTTGTGTTTCACAGAATTACACATTCAACACAAGCTGTTAGATGAAGATCTAAATGTAGTTTAGGGAGGAGCCTGATCTTCTGATCTTGTCCATCATTTACAAAGAGTATATAAGCAGCTGCCCACCTTTCTTCCTCAACAATTCCTCCAGCATCCCTTCTGCTCCTCAGCTCCTCCCTTGTTTGAAGTACTTCACATTATCAGTTTTGTAGTCCAGGGATTTAGCTCAGAGCCCAGACCAAGCTGTTTGAACTATCTGTTTTAGGTGACCAAAGAGGAGTTTGGGAAACTTTACTGTAAATTATTTTCTCGATTCTGGTAATGTATATTTACACTTACTTATTCGGCAGACGGTTTTATCCAAAGCGACCAGTGCTTACGGTATTTTTTATCTGCGAAAGAACTGAACCCACAACCTTTTCATTGCTAATGCAATGCTTTACCAAGTGATTTACAGAAACAAAAGTACAGTATCTAATGTAAGAAGTTTCAATGTTAATGTTTTAAATCTGGTGCTAAACAACTTCTGTTTCCTCCTCAATAGGCCTAATTCGTTTGTGATCATCACAGCCAATCGTGTGATTCACTGTAACTCAGACCTGCCGGAGGAGATGCATCACTGGATCAGTCTGCTGCAGAAACCCAAAGGAGACACCAAGAGTGACGGACAGGAGTTCCTGGTCAGAGGTGTGCTGTAGACCTGACGCAGTTCATTTATACATCAGATGTTCCTATTTTTATTAGTTTAAGTGCTTTCAGGGAATTGAACCCACAACCTTGGCTTTGCAAGAGCCATGCTCTACGAATTGAGATAACTGTAAGACTGGTTACTGTTTCTTTTCAGTTTTACATCATTAATTATCCTTATGCTAGTTCACTTTCAAGTGGAGTGACATTTTGCTAGGTACAATATGTTAGGTACAAAGATTTTGTGGTCTCACAATAAATTAACCTTTAAAAACCGCATGCATGCATAATTATATAAGAAATAGTGAAAAACTTTTGTTTAAAATGGCTTTTAATGGGGGTCTAGTCATTTGATCCGGCCACAACCTGAAGGTTCAACACACTTTGGGTTTGTGTGTGTTTGATTCAGGTTGGCTGCACAAAGAGGTGAAGGCGGGGGCCAAGAGTTCTGCTGCCAAACTGAAAAAGCGCTGGTTTGTTTTGACCAACACCTCTCTGGATTACTTCAAGTCTTCTGAGCGTAACGCATCCAAGATGGGAACTCTGGTTCTCAACAGCCTGTGCTCTGTGGTCCAGCCTGAGGAAAAAAGTTTAAAGAGACAGGTGAGTGTGACCATTAAAATACATAAGCACAGCACACAATGCTTGCGTCACAGTTTGTTTTCCTTGATTGTTGAGTTAATTTGCATTCTGGCATTATCAGCAAGTATCATTTAAACCATTGTCCTTATACCTGATTGTCTTTGTGTCTCTAACTTTGTTTTTATTCTGAATATGAAAACATATGAAAGAGTATTCAAATGTAGTTAGTTTACTGTGCAAACCATGTAACTTGCTGATTTGTGGTTCCATTGCAGGTTACTGGAACATCATAGTTCATGGGCGTAAACATTCCTACCGTCTGTACACCAAGTTGTTAAATGAGGCGATGCGCTGGGTGTCTACCATTCAGGGCGTTATTGACAACAAAGCCCCTATTGAAACGCCCACCCAGCAGCTCATACGAGACATTAAGGTAAAGACAATATTTAATGAGTTAATATTTTTTTATTTGGTAGTATCACTTTTATTATGTATGTTAGTAGCTTTAGTACATAAATTATGGCTTCAAGAATTGTTTTGCCTCAGTTTTACCTACCATTAACATGAATGCATTTGAAAGATGCTTTTATTCAAAGCCACTTACAGTGGCATTCAGTCATTTATATTTATTAGTATGCGCATTTCCTGCGTATTAAGCCCATGAATATTTGTCAAATGTCAATGGGACATTAACACATGATTTTTGACCCTTTTGTAGGAGAACAGTGTGAACTCTGAGGCTGTGGAACAAATGTACCGCAGAAACCCCATCCTCAGATATACCCAGCATCCTTTGCATACGCCTCTCCTGCCACTGCCCTACGGAGAGGTCAACGAACCCTGTGAGTCTTTAATCAGCTTCTGCCATGTTTTTTATTCCTTATTATATAATCCAGCACGTTTTACTTAATTTGCTTCTTTTTCTTCTCTCTGCAGCGCAAAAGGAGAAGGGTTATGGAAGTCTTCAGGATGAGGCAGTGAAGATCTTCAGCTTGCTTCAGGAGATGGAGATAGTCTCGGACCCTGTCACGATCATTCAGGGCATCCTGCAGACCTGCCACGATCTGCGGCCTCTGAGAGACGAGGTGTACTGTCAGCTGATCAAACAGACCAATCACGTGCCCCAGCCCAACAGCCCTGGAAACCGTGCCCACTGGCACCTTCTCACCTGCATGAGCTGCACCTTCCTGCCTAGCCGCGCCATCCTGCGTTACCTCCGATTCCACCTGAAGAGGTAACTGAGAAACATCTGCTACAGAACATGTGGGCGAGGCTTGTTAAATAGCACGTTGAGATTGGCTGATGGTAATATATGAATCTGATGGGTCAAGCACTTCATTTTTGGCCTTCTTCTGCAAATAATCTCTTAGGGTTAGGGAGCGTTACCCTGGCACAGAGATAGAGAAGTATGCACACTTCATAGGCGAGTCCCTGAAGAAGACAAAGGCCAGGGAGTTTGTGCCCTCTCAGGAGGAGATCGCCGCCCTGCTGAACAGGCAGGAAATGACAACTACTGTGTACTGCCATGGAGGAGGGTCTTGCAAGATATCCATCAACTCACATACGACAGCTGGAGAGGTGAGAGACAAACAGAGATGTTTAGTTTTATTGCAAACAAACATACCCATTAATCAAACCTCTTTGCATTGTATTTTTATGAAATTATACAGCACTCAAAGCATGTTATGATGAAGGTTGACAGCAGATTTTATTTGTTCTCATCCGTGTCAAGGTGGTGGAGAAACTGATCCGTGGTCTGGCAATGGAAAACAGCAGGAACTTGTTCTCTTTATTTGAACACAATAAGGTGGAGAGTCGGGCCATAGAGAGCCGTGTGATTGTGGCAGATGTTCTGGCCAAGTTTGAGAGGTAAACCAAGACAATTTATATGTTGTATTACAGCTAATTTACAGGTTTTTCCATTTCTGTATTTCAAAATACAAAATTATCTGCTCTGCTTTGTTTTAGGTTGGCGGGTGGTGAGGATGAGGAGGAGGAAGGCCCCTGGAGGCTGTATTTCAAGCTCTATTGTTTCCTGGATGTTGAAAGCATGCCTAAAGAGGGAGTGGAGTTTGCCTTCATGTTTGAGCAGGTGAACTGCAAAAGTGTATTTTGTAAAATGAATGAGCATTCCTAAAACGACATACTTTGCTCCCATTTGCAAGCCCCATTTGTTGATATCAAAGCAAACTGGTTTGGAATAGAGGGGAGGTGTATTATATTATGTATTTTAAACTTTCAATTAACATTTACATATTTGGCAAGCGCTTTTGTCTTTTGGCAGTGAATTAAAGTGCATTTAAGCTATACAAATTTTCACTGAAATTTTCCTTGGGAACCGAATCCACAACCTTTGTGCTGCTAACACAGTGCTCTTTCAGTTGAGCTACAGAAACATATTCAAATTAACATTGATCTGTTGCGTATTATTGTTTATGATTTATTAGAATTTTGTTTGTTAATGTTATTGACCTGTTTCTCTTAGGCTCATGAGAGTCTGATCAGTGGTCATTTCCCTGCGCTTGAGGAAACCCTCCAGCACTTAGCAGCTCTGCGCCTGCAGTACATCCACGGAGATGTGGCCCGTACACCCTGGAGCCTGAGCAGCGTCTACCCCGTTGGGCGACTCCGCTCACGAATCTTTCAGTCCACAAAAGCAGGAGCCGCCGGGGTACAAGGTGCTGGTATGGGAGGGCCAGGGAGTCACACATTAGAACGGAGAAAGACCAACTTCTTGGATGGAACCCTGAGACGCAGCTTAAAGACAGGGTCACTGAAGAAACAGCGTGTGGAGGAGGAACAGATGCTGGAGATGTTCGTGAAGGAGGAGATGTCAGCCACTCTCACCAGCGTGTTGGAGAAATGGAGCCGTCTAAAGGGGATGCCTCAGTATCAGGCCATGCTTAACTACATGACCATCATCAAAGAGTGGCCGGGATATGGATCCACGCTGTTTGATGTGGAGGTGAGAATCAGTTATTTAAGGTGTAGGACAGCCCTGATGGAAGACCAGACCATCACTGTAAAGTATGTTGTGTTTTGGATGCTGGTGTCCCTGTTGGGCTTCATAATGAGGTGTTGATAAATGTTGCTAAATAATTCATTGGGGCTAAAATGGCATGGCAAAAGGTTATAAACCTTTTAAGAAATCATATTGTCCCACTTCAAATACTTAAGAACAGTAAAATTTGCAGAACATTTATAACAACATTTAAAACAATCCTATAGTCAGTGAAATATTTTTTTTCAGTTGAAGCAACATCTTGGTAGAATACTTTTTATTCCATATAATCAATTAAAATATAAAGTGGTCAATGAGGACACACAAATACATCTAACAGCAAGTCATGATCAGCATTAGTAGACCTTAGGACTGGTTAGGGTTTAGCATGGACATGAAAATTCAGACTGGTTCAAACTGGTTTTTTTTTTCAGAAGAAAGATATTCACATATTCAAAGACATTCAGTTGGAAAAGTGAAAAGTGTTTAGCCACTGTTGTTAAAGATTAACATTATTAATTGTGTGTTATGTTCTGTGTTGTAATGTATCTGCATGCAGTGTAAAGAGGGCGGCTTTCCTCATGACTTGTGGTTGGGCGTAAGTGCTGAAAACGTCTCGGTGTACAAACGTGGTGATCCCAAACCGCTGGAGACCTTCCAGTATGAGCACATTGTTTTCTTTGGAGCACCTCAACCCAGCACATATAAAATCACTGTTGATGAAAGGGAGATGTTCTTTGAAACGCCTCAGGTAACCTTGGAACACACCTCTGTTCCTCTTTTATCAATGATGAAATGTAATTGTTAAATCATAAAATATAGCAATAAGCCCCAAGAAGCCGTGCTTTGTAATGAATTTAGAGCAGCTGTTCTAAATGCACTATAAATCAAGGTTTCATGGGGTTTATTGCTTTTTAAAACTATTATTCCATACACCTGGCAAAGGTTTCATAAAATAAACACAGCAACAAAAATGTAACGATATTGATATAGAAATAGTATTCTTCCACCATGCAATGTAGTTCTCCAGAAACAGCAACACCCAGACGCAGTGGCACAGTAGTACTGATTAAATGAGGTCACAAGCGTATGTTTGTCGAGCAACTTATAACGGATCTGAACACGGCTCAACCAGTCATAATCAAAGCAGTTGCTATGAAATTAAAACACTGAAAGGGCTCATGACACAGTATGTGAGAGCCGTTGGTCAAACATTTGTATGTTTTACATGACTTAGAGTAAAAACAATCTCTCAAATGAACCATTTAAACAGCTAAAACATTTAATTTAATATTTATCTATTAAATAATGACAGTTATTAATCACATATCTGTAGCAGGTTTGGTTTACTGAAACCTAAATACATTTTACCTTTTAAATTTTAGAATCAAGTGTGAAATTGTCTTGTGTCTTCATGCAAATAAAGGTAGTTTGTATAATAAGTAGATGGGGTCTTTAACGAGTGATTAATCAATGTGTTTTATGATTTTTTTAAGGTGGGTGAAATCACAAAGATCATGAAGGCGTACATCAACATGATCGTTAAAAAGCGCTGCAGCATCATGTCCGTCACCAGCAACAGCAGCACCTGGATGAGGTGATCAAAACCAGCCAATGAGAACAAAGCACCCAGACAATGATGTCATTAGTGGAATGACATCATCATGGAATAGTGGAATAACCGGCTGACCGTGGATTATAAGAAAAGGAGAGTAAGATAGCAGACAAGAAACTACGATTTCAATGGACGAAAACATTTCATTTACTCTTATGGAATCCTGTCTTACCCGTCTCTAATACAACAGCACAGTCAAGCTTAAATTCAGAGTTTATTGGATCAATTTCAGTTTTACAAAGCACAACAATGCCTGACAAGCTATTCACTGTTCTCATCCCCACTGCCAGCACTAACTGATGACCAAACCTGGTTAGTTTCTTTCCATTTCGTCTCATCAGATAAAGTTCTCGCTCTCCTCATTTCCTGAACAATATTTCCTGACAGTCAACCACGTGTACCTCCATTAACCAGTACTGTTAGTGAGGTGTGGATATTGTGTTTGTTTGTGAGATGTACACACACGTGTATGCTTTGTGGAGTGTCTATTTTGCATAGGGAGCAATTTTTCAAACCCATGACTGTCGTTTGGAGAGCTCCTTGACTACAGTCAGCCAGCCAATTAAATCACAGTATTTCTTGAGCATCTCTTCATCTATTCTGAGGCCAGCATTGTGGAGAAAACAGCCAACAGATACCCATCAGCAGTGACTGTGTAACTGTTCACAGATCAGCTCACGTTTCAGACTGTTTAAGCATTATCAGCGCAACAACAATTGTCTTTATTTCATATTAACAGAGTCTATACATAAGCTAATGTGTTATATTTGATACAGAGTCTAAAACTCTGTATTTAAAAGGCAACATTTGCTTTTTATTGTACTTTTCCCAGTGATACAAGGCTTGCGTAACTTATTATGTACCAATGCACAAACACATAGCCAAACACAAACTGACCCAAGCAGGTGACTGCCTCAGTTTTGGGTTGTAAGTTAAGACTTTTAAAGAGCATTTAACTCTGTTGAAGTTGTACACATATTTCCTGTTTAAACAGGAAGTATCCTTTTATAAAGGCCGATTGACTTTACAAAACAGCAACAAATTATTATATTCTACTTGCTAGTTGTTTGCAGGTGATAACTGGGGTAAGGACATTCTCATTAAAAAGAGATTTGATTGGACAAATGGCTGTGAAGCTCAACAGATCTCCCAGAACAGAAAGGCTGTACATTTTACGTGCATATATCTGCAGGCACAACGTTCAGAAATGGTATTTGCTCCTATCATAAATCTTATTTTGTTTCTGCCATTTTAGGCCAAAGGAACCTTGTTTCTTATCTCAGTAGCTCTTTGTGGATAATTTTAAGATTTCAACCAGTTCCAGAGCGTTGCCTGGTAAGACATAACAGAGATTATACAGTATGTGATCCTTAGCACAGAAAAATTTCAACCACTGACTCTTGATCTACACAGAATGCTTGTTGTTTTTAAATTATGTGAGTATAATCTGCAGTATCCTGCTACAGTACCTGTGTAATTTTGCTGTGTGGTATTCAAATGCTATTTGTCAGTATAATGCAAGTTGTTTGTGAAGGTGTGAATGTCTGAATGTAATGATTTATCAAAAGAAGGAAATGAATACTTAGGGTAGGGATGATGATGTCTATGTGTGCATATTCATATTATTATATTGATGATTATATTTATGAAATATAAAGCTGGAAGGGGGTACATTAGGGTTTGGTACATTTCTCAGTTATCTGGTGATTTTTTTGGGGGGGGGTCACAGTTTTAATGCTGATACATCTCCCTTCTACATTCTTTACTGTTAAACCAAAAGTCACACCACTGATTTCAGATCAGCATTAAAGGGCTTCTGCCAACACTTATAAATTGTGTGAGCACATGTTATAAATAAGAGGACATTTTGTGTGATGAAGTTTTGGAGGAGTGTAACAAGAAGTGTGTATGTGTTTGTGTGTATGTGTGTGTGTGTTAGAAGCAGTTATTAATTTCTCTTACAGTAGTCTGTTGAAAGCACCTTTTCAGCATGATGACAGACAGACACTCATTTGCTTTCAATTGAGAAGAAAAATAAAACTAAAAAACTAAAGCTAGATTCACTCTGACTCAAATACACATATACTACACACATCACACACACACACACAGACAGCACAGTTGGTTCTGTCTCTCTCACACATTCACACTGGGGTCCTTGCTCAGCTGCAGGCAGCCAGCACAAGGCCAGAATGTAATTTTCTCATCAGTTATACAATAAATGATACATAAAGAGTAATTGTGCTTGTTAAAACGTTGAGGAAAGAAATGCTTTCTTTTGTAACTGGCTTTACAAAATGCTTTAATAAATTGTAACTTATGGCAAGTTGTGGGTTGATCTGTGTGGACATTTTGAATATCACCGTTTGGATTTGTTTTAGGACATTTTGAGCGTGTCTTGTGATCGTAATTTCCCTGTAATGTTATTTATAAACGTGGCTGCTATCTTTTACAGATTATATTCTAGTTTAATACAACTGCTGTGATGTAGGACTCAAATATGTCTGGTAACACTTTGTGATATACAATAAACGTTTAGAATTTTCATTAATAAGTAAATAAACATAAACAAACATAATATATAAACATAATCAAGTAACTTTCTATAAAACATGCTACACCGAACCATAATTTATGAATTTCTAATTTGTAAAATTATGATTGACCAAGATACCAAGGTGCACATCAGCACAAAATGCACTGTCTTAAGACTGTAGTATTATAGTGAATTTAGGTAAGGCGTAACTCTCTTTGAGCTCAAATCTGTTTTTAATGTTTAGGCCATTTGTCTTTAAGGGTAATAATGTAAGTGCAAAAGCCTTAACAATACAGAACAGGTTATAGATTAGAAAGTGTCCAAGCCTACCAATAACAAATAACAAAACGCTATTCAGGCCTTTTTATAGAACTCCATAAAAGTGCTAAACCAACCTTCACAATAACTACTCAAAAGAAAGAGAAAACGCGCCGTCCCTGGGTGGGCTCGAACCACCAACCTTTCGGTTAACAGCCGAACGCGCTAACCGATTGCGCCACAGAGACCGCTGAGTGCAAGGGGCGGGATGACCTGCCTATGTAAAATATATATCATAAATATATATTAAATATACATACATAAATATATATTAAATATATATACATACACTTATTGCAGGGCCAAATCCCCGTGCACCTTGTCTGCAAACAAACTATGTTAAAAGGTTTAAACGCTTTTCCAAGCGCGCAATTATGTTTATAATTATATTATAATTAATTATAAACAGTTCAGCATTTGAAGTTATTTATTTATTGTTATTGATGTTATTTATTCATTGGTTTGTTTGTTTATTGGGTCAATAAAAATATCATCATGCTATGTTGTTGTGTACGTCTTACACAACAACATACATCAACAGATTTACATCAACACTATAGATGGATAATATTCAGATACTGGAATTATTTTATTACAAATCCAAGATCTGATCTAGATGTACAATTTGTTATAAAATGTACATCTACTTATTGTATATATTATAAGAACTATTGACCTAAACAATAAACATGGATATTTATGCTTTCTACACAGCACGGCCAAATCTCATCTCTATCTTATCTTCAAAATGTTATTTATTTAAACAGTCCCAAAATAACTTACAAAAATGCAAACAAAACTTCTACAATGTCACAAACAACAGCGTCGGTTCATGCGTGGCCTCCGTTGCATTGCTGTAGTTTTCCTCTGATATATATGTATAGTTTTACACGAGAGGTCGCTCTTTAAGTGTTAAAGTGCGGGTCGATGTATATTGTATGTATATAAGACGCTTTGCACGCTGCTTCATTATGCAGGGTCAACCATATAATGAACGTAGATTTCAACCGATTTTAAAAATGTTTTGTTTACAATATTTGTTGTCCTAAAACAACGTTGCTTTTTTACTGAATGTCATCTTTTACATTTTAACAGCTTCACAATCGAGTTACGGAGTTTAAAAGGCTACAATAAGCTCTTTAATTGTAGCTGTTTATTTGCGTAATACTCGTTTTGCGTCAGTGCATGACGTTCTTGGACTTGACGTCAGTATTACGTCATTAATATTCATCGCCACGCCTTTGTCGTAGTAGTTTTAATTCAGCCTCCTTAAACCTGCTGGGACGGATCAAGTTTCACCTGCGCCACGGTTTTAAAGGAGGATTTTAGCTTGTACTGTTTATTAACAAAAATATTAGTATCTGAGTATTATTTATTTTAAAGAAGAAAGCATGAATTGCGTTTATGTGGTACTTCTGTTTGGTTTAAGCTCATCGCTGGCACAGACTACAGCACCGCCTCCAAGTAAGAGAAACCGATACTGGTTACAATCTACATTTTAACTGAGAAAACTGCATAAAAAAACAAATAACCTATAATCAATCATTTTAAACTCTTCAATGTTGTATACATGTTGATACTGTGTCTGATGTACATTTAGAGATTTTATTTAAACATGTACATAAAACATGTGATATCAATACAAATAACTTATTATGATTTCCCATGATGCTTTGCTCAGGCTTCACAGCTAGAGATGCCCAAGGCAACCACTATCATTATTATATAATTAGCATATAATTATATATAATAATTATATAATTATTTGTAATTATTACAAACTCATCTCTAACCTCATAACTGTACTATAACTGTAAACATTTTGTGTTGACGTAAACTTGGGGGGGGGGACTTACATAAATACATAAAACATATAACATATACATGAAACATATAAACTAATGTGTTTCCTCTCATTCTTCATTTCTCTAGGTTGTGGGAGTAAGAACGGCACAAGTTGTGAAGAATGCTTGACAAATGTAGATGTGAGTTTGGATAAAAACTGTGCGATTGCTCGCAGGGAACTATTTTTTGCCTGTTGCATTCACACTAAGTGCACCCTGTGTATTTAAAATGCAAACATGTTTTGTAAACTCACCTGTCTGTTATGAGGGAGGTATGAAAAGTACAGCTGCGAAAAACAACACAGGTAAACAAATCACATTTAGAGCGTCAGAGGGAAGAAATGTACTCAGCAAGCAGCTGAACTGACTGGATGTTGTAAAACTCATCTAATTATCACCCGTGTGACCTGTGGAGCAGGCCCGGGCTGTTCAGAATGGTTATAGACTGGCTGAGCCCTCTTCTCGAAACAGCTTAAAATGCAAAGTATGAAGTCAGACATGTGTCATTAAGGCAGCTTAAAAAGCTAGCCATTTAATAAGTGGTGCATGGTGAAAAAACAGGTGAAAAAAAATCCTATAGACTTACATCCTATAGACTGACGTGTGAGTATTCAGAAATGAGTGGAAATAGACTCCTTTCACCGTTTATGCTGATGTTTCAACTAGATCTTAATTGTTTGTTCTCACAATGTGCTGTCAGGGCTGCAGAATAACGTTGGTGTGTGACACTGAAATTCCATATTCATGACTACGATCAATGACATTTACAATACCAGTCACAAAAACAATTGTTTTCACTGTTACTGATGTATTACAACATTACTGTTACAAATTTACATGTTTGTATAATTACTGAATGAATATACATAGTTTTTGTTTTTTTCAGTGTCTGTGGTGCATCGAAACTAAGAAGTGTTTAACATACCCAGCCAAGACCATCTTGCCCCCCCATTCCCTCTGTCCACTGAATGAGGCTCGCTGGGGTCTGTGCACAAGTAAGAAATACTTTCTGTGAAAAGAACTTAAAAAAAACAACTTGCACACCAAATTTGGTACATGTAATGAAAAAAAACCAAGCCTTCACAATATGTTTAAAATAACAGATTAAAAATAAGTTACTGATTTATCTGGCCTGAAACATTGAAATTTGACTTTTACATCATACTTAAAGGGAAGATGATGTACAAACAATGAAAGAGAATATGTGTGTGTGTGTTTGTATTTCAACCAGCATAACAAATATGGTAATAATTGCTTACCCTGCCTTAAAACTTACAAGTAACCATTTAATGACTATTATCTTAAACATATGTTTACTTAAAGTACTGCAAGCCATTTTTTGCACTTTATAACATTTTTTTTTACTTTTATGAAATTCAGTAAACTTCCAGATTTTGATCATTACATTGTCGGTGGCTGGAGCGCTCCTCATCATTGGCATTTTGCTGTGCATCTTCTGCTGCTGCAAGTGTGAGAACATTGGGTATGTCTGGAAACGTGTTAACCTAATGCATGTCACATGACCTTCTATAACAATACTGCATTGCTGATTGACAAGTGAGGTCATTTGTAAGTTTAATACTACAGAAAGCTGATACTATTATTTGCTTAGAATGTTGCTAGAGCCAAAATAACCAAACCTGACACTGTTTATTCAGATAATTTAAGTCAAACTATGATATGACACTTTCTCCATCTATCTTTAAGAGTAAAACAATATAGAAGAGCGAAAAGAGAGATTAGTATTAAGAAATAAAGGGAGGAAATTATGCTGAAGACCTTAAAATTGTCAAATGCTTTCCTGAATCTAAGAAACGTCATCTTTCACAGATCCGCTCGGTTTGAGAACAAGATGAACCGGCAGTCAGACAAGAGAAAGACAAAACAAGAGCAGAGGTGAGAGCGATTCAATGGAATTCACTCAAACAGAGACCACAGTTCTGTAGTAACTTCCCATAATGCATCAGGGCTGTTAAACTGAAGATTCATTCCAAAACCTGGAAGGGGTGATTTATACACTGTCATGACTTTTTGATGATATGGGGCCCTTTGTTGTTCTTATGCTATAATGTTCTTCTGCTATCTTATGCGCTCCATGTTCTTATGCTATTTTGTGATGTATCATTTCTCAGGTTAATCAAAAAAGAAACTAAAAATCTGGGACCATAGGAACATAGTTGATGAGTGGTCAGCCAGCATAGAAAGATTATGTCATCCAGTTATCAGTTCTTGCAGTTTTTGTTATTGCACACTGGGTCATTAACTGAGGAATATATGAACTGTCATACAGTACCAACCTCTGCATTTCCTGGCAGACAAAAGACAATGTTATAAGGAATTTGGATGTGACGAAAGCCGTTACATGGGTAACCTGTTTTGCCACTGTAAAGGGCACTGATTGTGAAGTGTGTATGTGTGGTTTTATTAGGAATTCATGTCATTGTCTTCTTGTGCCACAGAACAGCAGAGCTGAAGATAAGACATGACGAGATCCGGCAAAAATATGGTGAGTTATGCCATCAGTCCCTTTTGAATAAGACTGGAAGTCTGGGGCATGTCTTTATGTAGTTTTGCTCCCTCTACTGGTAATGATGCAATTTTCTTTAGTTTTAATGGACTTAAAGCAAATTTAGGCTACACTTTTCACTTTGATTTTTGAAGTATATCTGTACATTCGGTTTATTTGTTTATGTATTAATAATATATGATGTTACTAAACAACATTGTTGTTAATGCCCTGGTCTCTTGAGAAAATGTTGGTGTATGAATCAGTCACAAATTCTCCTTCAAAGCCTCATACAGACAAATATATAAAATCACTTTGAAGGAGACTAATAGAAATTATTTATACCCTAAATTGCACTAAACATCATGAAAGATCACAGACATTCTCCAGAAGGTATATCTGAATGCAGCTTCTGTGTTTATTTTGTCCTCTCTTTCTCTTTAACAGGTCTCAGCAGAGCGAGCCCATACGACAGATTTGACAATCCCAGCTAAAATGATTGTTTTGTAGATAAATTCTTTGACAATGTGGTTTCCACGGCAACAGAAATAAAAATGATAAGAAAACAACACCAAGATTCTGCTGCTTCTTAAAATCGTGATTTTCAGTTACAGAATGCAACTTCAGATAATTCAGCTATTTTGTATTTTTCAGAAATAATTTTACTATCTCAAGTAGGCCTGCCTACTAGAATGATGGATATTTTTTCTGCTTATTAATAAAACTGCCTGTATATATTTATTAATAAACTTCTATGTTGTAAAGCTGTAACAAGCATGATAGTTTTTGTCAGATACAGACAAAGATTCGATCTTTAAAATGCTGACACATCACATGTCCCATTGGCACTGAATGGACTCAGGACCTGCGGTCTCAATGACCTTGGCATTTTCTTGTCTTTCTCATGCTGACTGAACTGTTTAGTTTTCATGCCCTGTGAATGATAGCGCAGATATTTTAAAACAACAGAATAAAACGCTGTATATTTCCTATTATCCAGGAAAGAAGTTTTTAGAAACCTAAACCACCCTTTGATTTTTTGTATATAAATGAAGACTCTTCTGCTGGCTTTGAATGACTGGCATTAACTATTTTTTCACTGCCATATAGACAAATGAATAAAACCTCTGGTATCTGTTTATGTCATGAATTGATATTTTTAATAAAATAAAGTACATTTTGCGTGTTTGTCCATCTCAGATCAATGCATGGTATGTTGCACATATAGGAAACATGAGTTTCCCATCACAAAACGCCTGTAATCAGTTTCTAATGATTTCTCATTGGGGGGCTGTTTTGTTCACACTTACACTACAATGCAAATGATTTAAAACGCAATCCTCTCACCAAACGCTTAGAGGTCGTCTGAATGTACTTTAAACGTTTCCTAACGTTTTCACATGAACGCGGAAACCAGAAACGGGCCCGTGCGCGTCACAGAAATTCGCGGGGAGCTTTGCGTGCGCTCGTGCGCTGGATGAGCGTCACGTGACTATAAACCATCGAATCATCGCTGAAGTAGGTAAAGGAAAGCGCGTCCCCGTCGGCAGCTGTAGTGCGTGGAGAGCGCGTCCTGTGTTCGTTTATCTTCACAATACAGACTTAATAGACATCTGCAAAATGTCCGAAGACAAGCCCAAGGTGAGCGAAACGATGAAACGAGTTATAGTTTCACCACACGTTTAAAACGCGGCGGATTGCGTTCGCGATGCGGCTCTATTTGTGCAACCTCGTTGTGAGAATCAGATTGCGCATTTATGCGGGAGAAAGGCGGTCGGCACGCAACCATTGCCGTAACTTCATTCAAATTCAATCCTCTTTTATTTCCGCTGTATGCGTTGTAATACATTGAAGATTTTGTGGCTTGTTCGCGTTGTGCGCCATTGTTGTGTGCGTACCGCGCATTTCCTCCGGCGTAATTCGGCGTTTGCGGGTTTTTCTTTGTGAGCGGAGTGGCGCTGACCGGCCACGTTACGCTACTGGCGTAAGAAAAGCCGCAAGAGCAGCGGGACGAAATATAAAGTCTGTAGTACATCCGCCATTTACACACGACGGACAAAGTGTTTTATTTTTCTGCTCAGTGAAACGCATTCGCAGGAAAGTTTCATTTGATGTGTTAGTTGTGGGTCTAAGTTGCGCCTCGCTGCGCCAAATGCTTAAAAATGGCGCACAGGGACAACAGTGCTTGACACGGCGGCGAGTATTTTGCACAAATGGTGAAACGAAACTTTAGTTTTGGTCTCAAATGTTTGCGTTTTGGTTTACACATTTGGTTTAAACATGGTGTAGTGACTGTGGTTTAGACTGCACCAAATGAATTAACTTAACCAAACTTGTAAATAGTTTATATATGTTATACATGTTCTAAGGGCCTTCCATGCTATTGAATGGCACAGTTTGGTATTACCTGGTTTTCGTGTTGATGTGTAGTATGTGTGTATCTATTGTTATTTCAGGAAGGAGTGAAAACTGAGAATGATCACATCAATCTGAAGGTGGCAGGGCAGGACGGCTCAGTGGTCCAGTTTAAAATCAAAAGGCACACGCCACTCAGCAAGTTAATGAAAGCGTACTGTGAGAGACAGGTAAGAAAAATGGTCATCCATGTGAAAAAGCCATTGCTGTCACTGTCTGATATAAACAGTGTATAATGTGCAATAATATAGCAGTCAAACAGTAAATTAAATGTTTTGAATTCACTGTACAATAACTTCCTCCTCAATTAAACCATAAGGACCATTCTGGACTAATGTGAATACTGTTGTTTTCTTTCAGGGTTTGTCAATAAGACAGATTAGATTTAGGTTTGATGGGCAGCCAATAAACGAGACAGACACACCGGCGCAGGTGAGTGCAATAAGGAGGGCTGTTTTAAATAAACTAACTATAAATAAAGCCCTGCTAACCCCAGGTGTAGGCCACATGACGTGGCATGAATTTCGACAAACCTATTATCTTTTAACTTTACCTTGCGTGCTCATGTTTTTTTATTAAAAAGAATAATCCATCTAACATATTACATGGTGTGCAACCATGTAGTATTTCCATACCTTACAGATACTGAAAAGATTTTCTCTTCTGTATTTAATAGCTGGAGATGGAGGACGAAGACACAATTGATGTATTTCAGCAACAAACTGGGGGCTTCTGCTAAAACTCCACACCACCCTGTACCCCACAACTATCTATTTTATTCCTCGTTGTTTTCATTCAAATGCTTTCACATTATTCCACCCCCCCTTTCTTTGTCTTTTCTGTCAACTAGCTTTTCTTGAGCAAGCATCAAAATCTGTTTCCAGCAGTAAATATTTATATGCATGAATTAGACCGCAGCTGTGGTGGGGGAACTCAAGATGGCTGCCAGAGGGTGCAGTTGCTATGATTGTCCACAAGCCCCATCAGTGACCTGTTAGACTGCGGTGGGTTTTATGTTGGTCAGAAAACTGATTCACAAACCCCCTGGCTGATCAAAACAGGGAAGCGTTGACCCCCCATGGTTGTTTTACCTGATTAATGGAAGGAGAGCTTTGTTTTTTCCTCAATTTTTAAGAGCTTTAAGTAGGCCTGTTTCTCATATTCAGTTTGTATGTTGTAGAAATGTTCAATCAGTGTTGTATTCATCTGCCTTTTTAATGGGACTGCTTCTCGTATGAGTTCATTGCATGGGCTAGGAGGGTCTATTCTTTGTGATCATTTAAAAAAAAGAGACTAACTGCTGGACACAATTTACCATAATACCTTCTGGACCAAACCCCAAAAGTACTCTTAATTAGCTGATTTAGGCAAAATTATACCAACTAGTTTATACTTTTAAATGTTTGTAGAAATATATCCACATACCATTCCTCATGTCTTGATTGAGGGAGCAGGAATGATCTAAAAAGACCAATACATCTTATTTTTTAAATCCCCAAAACTACTACCATGTCTTGAAGCAAAATAAAAGGGAATCATGGTCCGGATTTGTTGTGGAGGTGTATTGGTCATCTCTCAAGGACTGGTTTAATCTCTTTAAACTACCCCGGGGGAGGGTTTTAAGGGTTGACTCAAAGATTTCCAGATGTTGGCATCCTTCTGTACTGATTTGTACATTTTTTTTTTGTTGTCCTTTACTACTGTAAACAATAAATATAGTTTGGTACTCATTTTTTTTGCAGAGGTTTTCTTGTCCAAAATGTCTGTACATTGGTGGGATGTTTTCAGTTTATCATTATGTAGCATCTTAAAGGTGGAACAGCTCATAAGCACAATGACACATTCTTTAAAATTATGTCAAGGGTTTTCTGTTTACACAGTTATTACATGTATAAACTGAAATGTCTAAATTCTGTAGTGTCAAAAAGCACTTGAATGTACATGTCACACATGTAGCTTTAACAAGAAGATATGGTGTGTTTTCAAAAGATTAATACAAAAAGCTCCACAGTAATGAAAACATCTTGACAAGATTTTCCTTAAGCTGAAGCACAAAACTTTGTGTTTACTTTGGCTGAAATGAACAAACACTGCAGTCTATTTGAGTGTCTGTACTGTTTCTCTAAATCCTCAAAAACTGTCTGAATGGGAGCCTGGAGTTTCTCTGGGAATTTCAGGTCAAGTGTGTGGCATATGTAGGTAAACATTTGTCTTTTTATGTATGGAATTGCTAGTTTATAGAATGAATCTCATTCATTTGTTTTAAAACCACCCTGTAAAAATACAGCCTGTAAACTTCCCATTTTCTCTCTCTTCACAAGAGCTGTCAGCTACACCCTTCCATTCTGTAACCCCACAAAGATAAAAGCATCATAATTACATTCTGTCAGAAGAAGCTGAAGCGTGATTTTCTAAGCCTGTAAAATAGACAGTAAACCTGACTTTACACCTTAGCTTACAAATGGATGAAGCAAAGCCATTTTTATTTGTAGGTTTGGGGGAAATTATTCTTGAAGTCAAAGGTTGTTTTCCTTGATCAAGACTCCTGTCTGCACATTACACTGAGAACTGAGAGGCTGTAGATTCCCGTTTTTCCACACGGGGGCGCAAGAAGACAATTGATCAATATCAGCGTCCGTACATGAGCTGGCAGAGTCTCAGCTTCCCACACATCCATCTCCACAACATGTCCTTTATCCATAACGATTATTCTGATAGAAAACATAAAAACACAATATTTGACATCTTTTCAACATGTCATATGAAAACGTGGACGTCATTCTAACGTTTTCAAACATGTTGTGCTTAAAAAAATGGGACAACATAAAGTTTATCTGGTTATAAATGACCTGCTTAAAAGACTTGTGGCAGCCTTTAACTGACTAACTCACACTACTAGTATTGCAGGGAGATATTTAAGCAAAGTTTTACAAACTTTTTACAATTTTTACAAAGGCTTACAAACTGACCACCCTGCACTTTTACCATAATTAAACCATAGATAGTTTTATAACGGGAGGAACACATTCAAGCTGACCATGCTTAGACAAATTAAGCTGAAAAACATGACTGTAAATACGCTATTAATAACGTTTTTAATAACGTGAATTTACGTTTTATCTTTAAATCTTGAATTTACAACCATTTGTGTAGGAGTGCCATTACCTGAAATACTGAAAAGGGCCTTTAATATATTAAAAGTAAATGCTTTTTAATGAACACAATGTTATCTTTTACTACATAATTATAGCAATATCTGTAACAAAAAATAAGTAGTCCGACAACAGCACACAACCCCGTGCGCTCTTTCTACACAGGTACATACGTAATTAATAAGCGACCCGTGACGTAAATTACAAGCGCCGCAACCTTTCTAACGGTACTAATATTGCATATATGTTCAGTATTAGTATTAAATCAGTGGTTAATAGACATGCAGAGAGCCGCAAACTGCGGAATGAGACACGACTTTGTGCGTGTCCTCTGTCCGTCATATAGGAAATGCTCATCTGTAAACACAGGTAAACAAGAAAGTTGTATTACTTGTGAATGATGACAATCGTTTATGCAAAACCTAGAAAGTTACTATTAATGCAGCATGACAAAATGTATGTTGCTCTTTAAAAGCGTGTCTTCTTAGAAACCTAATGCTTAAACGCGTGAAATTGAAATTCATTTGGCAGACAGTTGTATTGTACTATACTATACTACACTATACTATACTACACTACACTACACTATACTATACTATACTATACTATACTATACTACACTATACTATACTATACTACACTATTCTACACCATACTCCTCTTTTCTACAACACTACCACACCACACCACTACACCACACTACACTACACTCTTTTTCACCCCCCCCCAAACCCAACCTAAACTTTATTTTATTAAAATATAAAATATAAAAAAATTTTTTTTTTTTTTTTTTTTTTTTTTAAAACAAAAAAAAACCTACACTTACACCCCACCCCCCCCCATACCATACCACACCACACCACCCCCCACCACACAACAACAACAACAACCCCCACCACCACCCCCCCCACTATACTGATGTATTGGGCTTACATATACATTTCTTTACAATCAGTTTCAATGAAAGAATTAAACAGTGTTTTAAATAAGTGAGTTGGAAGAGATGAACTGCAGAACTGTGTGTCTTCTGCCATTCAGTGATGGTGTCCTGTAGAAGATACAGTGTCCTTCCTCCTCCACATGATGAAGAGGAGAAGGCCATGTTACACAGCCTGTTGAGGGTTGACCACGCAGGAGAGTATGGAGCCAGTCGTATGTACGCTGGGCAGATGGCCATTCTTGGAAGAACTCAGACCGGACCTCTAATCCAGGTACTGAATATCAGAACCATGGCTTTAAATGCAAGCATGCCAAGTACGCTGGATTACCAAAGTGATTTAGTTGTGTTTTCTTACATAATCTACAGAAAATGTGGGACCAAGAAAAAATGCATTTGGAAACGTTTAACAAGATCCTGGGTGAGCACCGGGTGCGACCAACATTATTGTTGCCGCTGTGGAATATCACAGGGTTTGCACTAGGTATGTTATTAATTAGGCATGCTTATTTGGTTAGGAATGTTCATGTGTACTAATTCAGGTTAGTGTAATTTGCTCTGTGTTCACAGGGGCATGTACTGCTCTTCTGGGTAAGGAAGGGGCTATGGCCTGCACTGTTGCCGTGGAGGAGAGCATCTCGGAGCACTACAACAGCCAGATTCGAACACTAATGGAGGCAGACCCAGAGAGATATACAGAGTTACTTAAGGTAACATCTGTGTTTATACCTGTGCCACGCATGCACACATATAATAACCTAATATAGCATACAGTGCAGTATGTATTATCACCGTAAATAACAGACAACTGATAACACAACTATCTGCTCTTGTTTCTCTGTGCCTGACATAAAGACTACCTGTTTGTAATTAAATCAGATTATTAAAGATTTTCGGGATGATGAACTGGAACATCATGACACAGGACTGGAGAATGATGCTGAATCTGTGAGTCTTATGTATTTATTTACTTATATAATCAATGTAAAATATTTGTGGTATGCTATGTAGTTTCTAACGAATCTAAAATTCATTAATACATTTTACTTTGTGTACATTGTGTTTTTTGTTTACTTTTACTTTAAAATTGCTGTGTAATTTTTTCCTCTGTAGGTGCCAGGATATTTGCTTTTGAAAACACTGATACAGACTAGCTGTAAAGCTGCCATCTATATTTCTCAGCGTATATAGTGACAATAGTTTTAACATTGCATGAAGCGTTTTGTTTTAATATTGTTTTGTTTTAATTATTCATGTACAGTAAACAGTTGGTGTCAGAAAGGCAGTCTTTAAAAGAGGCACAAATGAGTTTTTATGATGCAAAAAATTGTGTGCAATTTTACAATAAAAAATACAAACCATGATATGGCTTTAGTACCTCGTTATTTATTGTAATGGCACGTGTTTGCAAAACGTTTTTGTTTTGTTTTCGAGTAATGAGAGCTACACCAAAGCTTTGCATGGTTTTTGTATGGCGCCACCTGTTGACCATAAAATGCAAGATGATACCTTTCCAATTATTTTCATGTCCTTAGAAAGAGGTGCAATAGAAACACACATATACATAGACAGACAGATCATTCAATATCCTCTATATATATTCAAGGTATACATTTATCTGTTTGTGTGTTCACCTGAGCCTGCTGTTGGTAGTTATCCTTTACTATTAAAGCTGCAGGAACATAAAGACACATGAAAGTTACATCTGAGCAATATTTAACCCTGCTTTTAACCTATTACTACACTTCACAATAGATCAGAGAAAGATCATAGATATGCAGAGGAGCTAATGACGTGCCATTTTACAAACAGCTCTCTATCTTTATAGTCAGTTGAATGTCTATAGGGGGACCATCGAAATGAAGTGTTAGTAGATATATTAAGTAGACAATCTGCTAATACTCAACCAGAACTCTGACATGTAGCCACAGCAGTCATTGTGGCAACAGAATGTCTAAAGGGGTACCATCAAAATAAATTGACGCCTCTTATTTTTAAACAGCTACTGCACAATACGTTTCATTATCATTCTTGAGAAACTCATTTAAACTTGTTCATTATGTTTCAGTGTGTGTTGATGTATTGAAGAATTCTGGCCATTTGGCTAGGTGGTGGACAATTTTAATGTTAAATATGCACAAAATTGTAGCGGAGTTGCAATGTCTCATAATACAAATGTCTTTCGAATAATGAAATGAAGCTCTAATATGATTGTGTTCTCTAGACCATCTATATATATTTATTTGTGTCCCACAGGTTTTACCTAAAGGAGTTCTAGGGACACAAAAGATGGCTGATATTTTTGTAAGGCTAGTATTTAAAACATAGTTAATTTTGTCTAGAGAGATCAGCAAGCGTCAGTGCTTCATATTATTTTGACTGCACTTTTTCTTAGGGGTATTTTTCTCTTGCTTTTTTAGCATGTCACGTCGTGTGTTTACCAGTTTAGATCATATATATGGTCAAGAAAAGCAACATGTTGCATTGTTTAAAGTGTAGTAACAAGGTTACAAAAAATATATCATGTCACATCTCTTTTCTTAGTAAGCCTCACCATAAGAAAGTGACATCACCAGAGCCAGCCCTGGACATATCTACCCATAGCAAAGAAAAATTACAGTGTGAGTGACTCAAGTTAAGTTGCAAGTGAAGTGTAGCTGCATACATTACTCAATAGGTATCACAAATACTAAATAATCTAATTCATCTTTTTAGTAAGAGGACGTGTCTGAATTTAATGCCTTAGCTAACACTGTCTGATGAGAATAGTTCTTTTTAACAAGCCTGATAAAGTGTGACAAAACGGTTTTGTTTTTAAAACCATCGAGTGTAAAAAGTATTTTACAGTGTTTTAAACATAACTGCATCGAATGATCTACAAACAGGATATCGCTGCAGTAACCACACTTTCCAAAAACATGTCTGCAAGTAATAGTAACTCTATACTGTATTTTTATTATTTTAGCACATTCATGTTCTTTAAGGATATTATGGTCCATTTTGCAGGTGGGAATCATTGAAATGTAGATTTGCAATGATAATGTATAAACTTTTTTTTGCCTTGTTTGAAATGTGTGAAAATTATTGACATGAAAACACATCATACCAATGATTTATGTAACCTATAATAATCTTACCTCCATATTGTCACACTAACTGCCTATTTTCATAAAGTGTAACTTCAGGAAAACTAATAAATGAAGAATCAAACTTTTGCATGTACAAAACGTTTTTGACACTTATAAATTGTACACCTTAAAAGCTACAAAAAAGTAACTGTATTATGTATTACAATTAAACTCTTTGTCAAAACTCATTTTTATATAAGTGGTGTTCATGTAGCTCAATTGGTACAGCATTGCATTAGCACTGCAAAGGTTGTGGGTTTGATTTTGAGAAAACGTGTACTGATAAAAAACAAATATACCTCGAATGCACTGTGCCAATTTGCATAAAAGCAAATGCATAAATGTAACATAATAATAAATATTATTAGCTGAAATTTACAATCCAAAACACTGCGGTTAGCTTGGTCTGTTAGCTCTGATGTACATCATCACAGTTTGAAAAGTGGTTACAGTGGTTCTTTTATGAACACAAAATGATTTATCAGTCATGAAATCTCCATTTGACGAGATAGTCTGTCTAAGGCAGCTTCAGTGCTGGTTTCAGGTTAAGGTGCATCAGTGATTCATATCCTGACTAAACCGTCTTGATTGTCTGAGCTGAGCGTGACAGAACAAATTAATACCAACATTTCTATGTTCCAGCAGTTTCAATGACTCTACAGGAACATTCCATCAAAGAAAACCTCCTGTAGCTGCCTTATAAAATGAGAAAGTGAGTTGAAAATTGGGCTGTTGAATAACTTTATGGCTTGGTGCAAATGGCTGGGCTGTAATCATGAAAATGAGCAGAACTGCAGACAGGTGTTGTTTCCTATTTAAGTCAAAAGATTCACGCAGAAACCTCAAGTGGGAGATTTGAGGGTTAAAATAACCTACTGTTAAGATGTGACTAAACATTTCTGAGCACGGCTAAAATAAAATGTTTAGAGTTAACAGAACACATATCAGTACAGGCGTTACTAACACAGCTTCCTGCGTTTGTTAGTGTGTAGGTAACATGACAATCTGGGTTAACTTCAGGTCATTTAACTGGTAACTGTTCAGTGAAAAAATCTCCAATTTTTTATCCAGATGTTAAGTGAATAACCAGGGTATGAAAACTGTAGCTAAGGACATTTTATAGATATTTTAGAAACAAAGCAGAATTTGTTAAATGCAAGGTACAACATTGGAAATCGTTTACCCTTTTGATTGAAAGAATAAAAATTTGCATGTACTTGTAATTTTTGTTTGTCTTGACCTAATACCGATGTACATAAACATACACACTTTGTTTCGATAAATACAGATTTATTTTGGTTCTTAGTGAGATAGCAGGGCTGCTGGTTCTGTATTCAGTGTTGTGGAAAATAGCATCATCACGTTATGTTATCAGCTCACATGCTAGCCATCTACAGTTTATTGTTTATTCACTTCGCAACAAGTTCTCTAAATCTTTAAATCTTTATTCATTTGAATCTTTCAATGGATCTTAAATTCATCAGAGTAAGATAGACGTGTGGTGTGTTTAATGTGTTTTATATTAATACAATTTTGAGAACAAAAGTTTTTTAGTAAAGTAAGCAGTGAAACTGGGTAATATGAAACAGGAACGACTGAGGAATGATCATCTTCAGGAAAGTGGAATTCATCTTATCTTACAGTTCAGTACCCATAGATGACAGTCAACCCTGTTTTAATACTTTCAATGCATCCATGCACAACTGCTTTTAATTTTAAAAGCTAGTGAATATTTTGTTGTTGTTTTTTTGGTTTTGCAAAGAAACTCATAGATTAGTCAAAATAAAACCAGACATATCAAAGGTACTTTTGTGGTTAAAACAGTCACCATTACACATCATCAGAATGTTTTGGGTGTTAAAAACATTGTATTTTCTTTTTCTGCCCTATTTACTACCAAACATTGTTGCAAAAAAAAAAAAAAAACCATCATTTCCTCCGTTCCTTACTAATGCACATGTGAGGACGCAACCGCAAAATGAGGTGATACACCTACTCTAGCAGTGACCTTGGAACACTGTTAAAACTGCAAACGCTTGTGTGCACTTTGACAGACTTTCCATGTAACTGCACGCGCAGGGTTTTTTTAACTACGAACAGTTTTAGTAAAAGGAACTTGTATTGGTGTGTTGTTTTCATTCGCAATTTTTAGGCTGGGGGTGTGTATGTTTTTTCTCTTGCTTTCTTTGATCTCTTTTATAAAGACTGCAAAACTAGTTGCTTTGCAAGGACGAGTGTTCTTCCTTTTGCCTTCTGCGTATCTGTGTAAAATCTTTCTTTTGTTCTTTTTTTGTGATCTTTTATTATTTTTTAAATAACCTTATTTGTTTTCATCTATATAACATATAATTATAAAATATATAACAGTTTTATGGAACTTCTGATGCTCTGATGTAACCAATCAGTTTTTACTGTCTGCTGTTTACTTTTTAGTGTCCACTACATGTATATTCATGTATATTTTTTGTTGACAAAAAGCAAAAATAAATCATATTTTACACCCCTTTAAATTTGTGTGCACGCTCATTAACTTCACAATCATCAAACTTGTCACCTCTTTTTATAGGTACAGTGTACAGGTGATAATATAAACAGAGGTTTATTTGCAGTTCTGTAAGAGAGCTGCCGCAATTCTTTCAACACACAAATCACCTGAGTTGTGGCCGAAACACATCTTCCTGCTGGGGCCTCTTTTCCTGGCAGTAATGTATGCACCAACCACAGCTGCACAGGTGCAACAGTGTGTGTACCTGCAAAGATGAAACTGGGTGAGGGGAATCAGGATCGTTGGGGATGAGGAACTTTAAAAATGGAAGAATAAAGGGCAATTGTTCATGCTTTTGTTTTTTATCTGCATGTTATTTTAATCCAGCAGCAAGCCGGATCTTACTAGATAATAATTCCTTCCCTTAGTAAATAAAAATGACATCTGTAGCTTCCATGTTAGGGCACTGTATGTACACCCTACATACCTGTATGTGTGTCACACTGCTTTTGGCATACTACAGTTAAGTACGGTTTTGCCATGTGACATCTATTTATGCCTCATGGAACAAAGATATGTCTACTAAATAATTACATATGCTAACGTATTCTCAAATACCTTACCTAACCACCCTGTTTAAGACATTAAAATAGATTATTATTAAAATAGATTACATTAAAATAGAAGTAGACACTTATAGACTATTCATAAGCATTCATAAGACTGATTAACAAGTGTTTATAATACTACATTGGAATTTAATTTCATATCTGAGAAAAAACTTTACACAGATAACTGTGTAAATGTCTGATAACACAGATAAGGAACTATTTCATGGTTGTGAGAAGATAAGTAAAGAGCTTGTTTTTCAACACGGCACAGGCTGTGGTGAAAACCCTTTCCTTTGGTCTTGGCTTCAAAGTTAAAAGTGGTGCTTCAACGTGTTAACATAAGATGCAGAGCCCTCATGTTTACTGTGCTGCAAGAAGTCCTAGAGAAACGTTCAAAGAGACAGTAAACCGAAATCATGAATGCATTTACTGGTAAGCAAAGTAGTTTTTGTGTTTATAAAAATGTACAGTACATGACAAACTGTATGAACTGTAAAACTTTCAATCATTTATCATTTTGTTCGCTTTCTGATACACCGTATCTTTTGTTGACAGTGTTTTACCCTGCTTTGCTGATTTGGTTGTGCTACATAAAGGTAATTTTTTAATGGAGTAAATCACATAAACAGCCACTAGATTAAGATCTGACCAACTAGCAATTAGTTAATAATTAGGCTAATCAGACTTTCCATATTTAAATTAGACCAGTCTGCTTTTTTAAATTAAATATTTCTAAATAAAATAATTCTACTAAAAACATGGACTACTTAGTAAGACTAGTCTAAGCAGTTTAGGAAACCAGTCACTTTGGACTTGTAGAGGAAATTTTTTTTAGCAGTTTTCAATTCAGGGCTACAATTTAAGTAATATGATATGAATATATTGACACTGAAGGCATGTCCCTGTTTCAGACTCTCTTGAGAATAATCATATGTTTTTGCTGAGTGATTCATTCCTTGCAACCCTGCCACCTTACTTTAATTTCAGACTAGTTGGTCCAACTCAACTGCCCTCTACCAGAATGATGGAAACACAATGTCCACAACAGAATACGAGTATTCCACAGAAATGGATTATGATGGGCTCGAAATAATGTGTGAAAAAGGCTCCAACCGGCATTTCCGTGCCTGGTTCCTACCCACCATCTACACCATCATTTGCCTCCTGGCTCTCTTGGGGAACTTTCTGGTCATCCTAACCTACCTTTACTTCAAGAGGCTGAAAACAATGACTGACGTGTACCTGCTCAATCTAGCCATGGCTGACCTGCTGTTTGCAATTTCTCTCCCCTTCTGGGCTGCTAGTTTCATGAGCAAGTGGCATTTGGGTCAGTATCCATGCAAGGCCATGTTTACCATCTACAAGGTCAGCTTCTTCAGTGGCATGTTTCTTCTCACTTGTATCAGTGTAGATCGGTATTTCTCCATCACAAAGGCTGTCTCTGCTCATCGCTGCCGCACCAGCGCGGTCTATTACGGACAGGTGTCTTCTCTGGTTACCTGGGTGATGGCTGTGATCTTTTCAATACCTGACATGGTGTTTTCTGAAGTCAACGTCAATGACACTTGTGTTGAACACGGTAATGATTACGATGACTACCGCATTAAAATGCTGGTAAGTCAGATGATCCTGGGGTTTATACTTCCAGCAGTTGTTATGGTGTTCTGTTACATCTGCATCATCAAGACTCTCATCCAAGCCAAGAACTTTGAGAGGAACAAAGCCTTCAAAGTCATCATTGCCGTGGTATCTGTCTTTGTGTTCAGCCAGCTACCATACAACGTGGTCATGGGGGTGACTACCCAGGAAACAACTGATTGCCAAACGGACAACAGTCGTCTTTACTCTCTGGACGTAACGAGAGCCGTGGCGTTTCTGCGCTGCTGTGTGAACCCATTCTTGTACGCCTTCATAGGGGTAAAGTTTCGCAATGATCTCTTGAAGCTACTGAAAGACCTGGGCTGCCTCAGGAAGAGTCATCTCCTGTACACCCGCTGTGGAAGACGAAGATCTTCTGTTGGTCTGGAAACAGAAACCACAACAACGTTCTCCCCCTAAATGTTCTTCTTCCACTCAGATTCCAACATTTTGCTTTTTACCCAATGCACTTCAGTAATATACTACTAAATGTTCTTCTTTAACTTCTGTCAGATATTACTGAGTGAGACTATATTATGAAAAACTGTATTATGCAGATTTACTAGTATTGTTTGTACAAAAATCTGTTCCTGCTTTGTAACAATGAGCTTTTGACTTGTATGTGCTTACCTTTGTAAAGATTTTTAGCTTTTTATGATTTATAATAAGGTCTTATTTACATGTATAGCTGCAACTACTGTAAGATTAAACATCTTTCAACAAAGACGTGGCCAATTAACAAATGGCAAATATTATTTTTTAACACTTCCGCGAATGCTATAAAACCTAATAAACAATCTTTTTAAATAACTGACTCAAGTTGACTTTTATAGGGAATCAGCTTTGCTATATCTGCATGTAATCTTAACACATAAACCAGACTCCCCTCATGAAACTACTAAAAAACTAACAGTAGTAACTCACTTATAGTATTTGATGCAATTTTATTTTTATATACTTACCCTTCATAAAAACTGAGGGTGAATTAATTCATCTTTTGGTTTATCACCCAGCATTATAGTGTGATAGGAACACTGGCACTCATTGTCTGTGGTCACATCATCTTGGGTACTGTGTGGTTGTGATAGGTCCCTAATACTTGTTATTCTTGTATCTGTTTGTTTTTGCATATAAGCCAGACAACGCTGCAACTTGCAACCACTTTACTGAAGTAAAGGTCACGTAGCTGCTTACACAGGATACAGTACTAATTTAGACAAACATTACGTTCTGATGTTACCAACAATAAGTCACTGTGCGAGTTTACACCTTAGAATAAATTAAAAAATAAGCCCTCAAAGGGATATTTCACCCAACATTGAAGATTCATTTGTCATTTACTTACCCTCATGTTGTTCACAATGTCTTTGACAATCTTTCTTTAAACAGAAGAAGAGAGATTTTGAAGAATATTGACTGTACTGTCTTTTCCACATAATGAAAGCAAAAGCGGACTGAGGTTGTTTTTTAACATTTAAATAACATTTGCTTTTGTGTTTTACGGATTACACTGAATTTTATGGCTGTGGAACTACAAAGGTGAGTAAACACGAGAAAACTTTCAGCATTTTTTATGTTTGTGCAAAATATTACAGTTATTCCAGATAAAGAATCTTTGAGGTGAAAAGTTTTTTTTAAAAAATTCAACTGTAGGCAGCAAATGCTTGTTGATAAAATTTAGAGAGTTTAACTTAAAGTTTTTCAGTTTTATAGTTGCACATTAAAAGAAATTCTATGCCACCCAAACAAGAAACTATATATTGTGGAGTTACATTTCAAATAGATGATTTAGGTTTTAAGAATATCATCTAATCCACTATATTTTAAAAGTGTTATTTAAATAGCTTAAATTGTTAAAATTTTGACCACCTTAATCATATGGATTTAATTTTAGTAATTACTTAATGTTGTGAATTTTGTTTTCCAATAAAAATGTAGTCTGTGGTCAGAGAATTGAGATATTGAGGTATTACATCAGTGACAATATTTTCTAACTTTATAGAAATAAACCAGTAGGCAATCCTAGACTGACTAGATAATGAATAATTACTCCATGTAAAGGTTGTTACGATGGAGGCTCCCACACAGCTTTCCCCAAACCATCAGAGGGAGCCGTTACCTGAAATACTAACCCATTGCCGGACTACATTTCCCATAATGCCCCATATCTTGTTTTGATTACTTCCTGTGCACCTGATCAGCATTAACTCTTGTGTATATAAACCCCTGGCTTTCACTAACTCAGGGTGAAGTCTTGTTTTGTGTGGGCAACAATTCCAAGTGGTTTCTATTGGAGTTGTTGGCCCCTGTTTGCTGCCTGCCTTGATTTTTGGACTGTCCTGGATTCTCTGATTGTTTGCTGCCTGCCTCGACCCTAGCCTGTTCTATGTTTATGTCTTTGCCTTGCCTTTGATTACCCTGTTTGTTGTGTTTGAACCTGTAATATGTTGCATATGGATCCTCATGGGTTTGACTCTTTGTTACAAAGGTATATGTGATAGGTGAGGTTTCTGTCATGCGTCAGTTAAGAAAGCAATTCTCTATTAATTTAACTACATAATTAGGAACTGGACTATCGGACTGTGGAGGCATCTGTCTAATGTATTGTCCAGGACTACACTGATATCACCTCTACAGACCAAGGGGGAATTGGGGTACATGGCCAACATATGATTTACCCGATTACCTAATCTCAACCTATTTACAAAGGTTCTCAAATAAATAAAACATGCCATTCTGTGCAGTAGCAGCAGGTTTCGCTGTTTGTTTGCAAAATTTCAGAGGGTAGGATGTAAATGGGGGTGAAGATGAAGCATGACAAGAAATGATAGTGAGTTGTTAGAAAGACACAATCACCGTTAAACTGGAAGTGAAACCTATAAATGCAAAATCAAAGATTCATATTCTAAACAGTGACTTTTTCATTTTAAGGGTTTGCAGTGCAAAAAAATATAAATATGGAATTTAGTCACTTACCAGAAACAGATGTAATATGTAGCTCTTCAGCCTTACAGTTACTAAAAATTGATCTAATCTACAACACAAAATAAATGTTGGAGACTGTACTGGTCGTTATTTTCCATGCAATTAGAATGAATGGAAACTTTTACAGTATTAGTCTTGAGAACAGAAGAAGAAACTGGTGGCATACGTCTTAAGAACAGCTGTCTGCTTTGTGTTAAGTGAAACAAGTGACCCGTCATTTGTCATTTTCGGTTCATGTAAATGACCTTGTTATCACATCTCACTTAAATGTCTCAAAGTCTGTCTCAAAATGTCTCAGAAATGTCTTAAATCTGTCAGCCTCTGTTTTTGAAGGGGAAACACCACATGACTTGATCCTATATATAATGATCCTATATATATATAAACCTATATGTAATGTATATAAAGTGGAAGTGACGTATTTGTCATGTATGGTAACCCATACCATTTTACCCACACTAGCGAGGAGTGAACACACACACAAAGCAGTGGGCAGCACTGCAGCCCCTGGGGTGCATTAGAGGGAAAAGTGCCTTGCTCAAGTGGGAATGAAACCTGCAACCTTTGGGTTACGAGTATGATCCCCTCCGCATTAACATATTCATTTCTATTATTAGAAAATGACAATTTTATTTTTAAAACTTTAAATGGGGACTCCTGCATTGCTGATTAAAAATCACTCAGTGATGCAAACCGTGTGATGGGTAATGCATATAAAACACCGCCCGTCTGAACCCAGTCACGTGACCGCGCCGCGCGTGAGTGTGACGTCATATCCCTGCGCCCTCTCTCGCCTCTAAAATGAAGTGACCTTCCTCTCGCGCCCTGATAGAAAATCTGATCCGGTGACCGGCGCGAACGGAGAACCGCAGCCCGTACGAGACAAAAGAGCTTCACCACACGGTTTAAACGGTGAGTTTCTTAGCAAACCTCGTCGTCTTTAGATCTGTCGTCGCGCTGATTATCACAGATGTGGGATTTTAAACGCAATGCGCGTTTTAAGGTGGTCGGATCAAAAATGGCGTAAGATTGCGTAACTTGCCGGCGTTCCTCTACGAGGCGCAGCGGTTCTGTCTGTATGTTGTGTCATTTTAACCTGAGGTCGGTTTTTATGGTTTATTATACAGTTATGAAGGTTCAGGAACTCGCTGGAAACCAGAATGGACCTTTATTGAAAGGCTAACTAAAGTGGCTAACTGCTAGCTTCGCGTTAGACTGTACCGTGGATTTGAGAATCGGTTTACGACGTTAACCATTGTGTGTTTTCAGTATTTTATATATTAAATGCAGTTGTTCTTACACAAACTCGAGTCGGGCTTCTTATCGTTTTGATCTGGCATACTGCGCGAACCACCTAGAGTCAAACTGTGTTGTTTTTTATAAAGGCACTTTATTAAACTAGGTTTTAAATGAGGAATCAAGCGACGCCCTTGAAACGTCCAGAGTAAATGTCTGCCCATCTATGTAGAAACTAAAGGTCCCCATGAATGCTTCACGTCTTCTTGAATAGTGAACTGCCCTCATTCCAGTTAAATTGTGTTTTTCAGCTTGAATCTGTTAGTTAACGCATTAAAGCTGGTAGGTTAAACGTATTCAGTGCCTGGGTCAGATGTTTGATTCCCCTTCAATGACCTTCTGATGATGTCTTCAACTCATTCTTCAATTGCTTCTCTACTTTAAGGAAAAAATGGGTGACGTTGAAAAGGGAAAAAAGGTTTTCGTGCAGAAGTGTGCCCAGTGCCACACAGTTGAGAATGGAGGCAAGCACAAAGTGGGGCCTAATCTTTGGGGTCTTTTTGGCCGCAAGACTGGCCAGGCAGAGGGCTTCTCCTACACGGATGCCAATAAGAGCAAAGGTAGTACCCTTACTGATGACTACAGCATGTGAAAGTATTTTATGACGAGGTTTGGTTGCACTGTCGTGTTTAACAACCACCGTGATGTCTCCCATTCACAGGCATCGTTTGGAGTGAAGATACGTTGATGGAATACTTGGAAAACCCCAAGAAGTACATTCCAGGAACAAAGATGATTTTTGCCGGCATCAAGAAGAAGGGCGAGAGAGCAGACCTTATTGCATACTTAAAGTCAGCCACATCGTAATGTTGATGCAAGAGGGAATATTTAAATTAAGTGTATCTCGCATTTGCAATGTCTGTAACTATGTATTCAAAACAGTGTGACCGATCAAATAGTCAGGATTACTCATTTTAGATATTCTAGATATAATACAGTTTCTTTATGTGAGTCCATTTCAGCACTGACGATTTTAAATTTTTCGTCTGTCCAAGTAATGTCACTTTAAGAGTCATGTTACTGTAGTTCCTCAGTGCTTTCACTGAAGGAATGAATAATGTGTCCCCTGGTTTCACAGGAGCTGTTGTACATTAAGTTATTGAACTGTACTGAAAGCAATGCGAGACTGAGACAGCAACCTGCGAATTGGTAACAATTGTGTCTACCAGGTGGATTTGAAATGTCCAATAAAATTCAAAACAGTCCGTTGTCATGTATCATCTTTCTAATATTTATGTGTGCGGATAGAGTGCCAATTTCTTAACATTATCTCCTGGCTGAAGATGTTTTCCCTTGCCAAGGATGAAAACTTTAAGTATTACTAAAAAAATCTGATACCACTTAAATGCTTAAGTTCATAAAATAGTTTAGATAATTAGTCATTGACATCTAAAATGTATTGTTGTTCATGTATGTTTAGTGGTTTTTAGACTGCGTCATTGCATAATTATGGATAAATCTTGAATATTCTCAGCCACAATTAATGTTATCAATACCATGCTTCTAACATTATTGGTGGCAAGGGACACATCATTTTCTTGGCATCTGCTGGTTGGTTTATTGGGGGTAGATGAATCCTGAGACCTGAAGTCACTAGATCAGTTTCATGGGAATTAAGTCCTATTACGTGAAAGTGTCATACAGGGAATTCACTTCTACTAAACACTGAGCAAATAAGGATGTTCAAAAGAAGCACATGCAGTTTACTGTGGGAAGCGCCCATTAAAGTAAAAGGGCTGCATGTTTAAAGTCATTTCACATAAAAATGTCGACACCTAGAGGTCACTGGAGGATTTAACTGCAGTTGCGCAACCAGCGTTCATGTTTGTTGCAGGACGTAATATATGAAGTTCATACCCTTCTAATCAATATTTTCTATATTCTGTATTACTTTAACAGGTAAATCATTCAAAACTTTAACATCTTCAAGGTGTCTGGTATGGGAGGCCAAATTATTGTTAATGTTCCCGGCATTACTTATCGTAATTGCATTTTTACTAGTGAGAACTGAATTACAGAGCTCTAGAGTGCTCTAAACTTAGAATCTACAATTCTAGAGCTCTCTCTCATAACTGTTACTAGTACAAAATGAATTCTAGAGCTCTCTCATCGTAACTGTTACTAGTAAAAAATGAATTCTAGAGCTCTCTCATCATAACTGTTACTAGTACAAAATGAATTCTAGAGCTCTCTCATCGTAACTGTTACTAGTAAAAATGAATTCTAGAGCTCTCTCATCGTAACTGTTACTAGTACAAAATGAATTCTAGAGCTCTCTCATCGTAACTGTTACTAGTAAAAATGAATTCTAGAGCTCTCTCATCGTAACTGTTACTAGTAAAAATGAATTCTAGAGCTCTCTCATCGTAACTGTTACTAGTACAAAATGAATTCTAGAGCTCTCTCATCGTAACTGTTACTAGTAGAAATGAATTCTAGAGCTCTCTCATCGTAACTGTTACTAGTAAAAATGAATTCTAGAGCTCTCTCATCGTAACTGTTACTAGTACAAAATGAATTCTAGAGCTCTCTTATCGTAACTGTTACTAGTAGAAATGAATTCTAGAGCTCTCTCATCGTAACTGTTACTAGTAAAAATGAATTCTAGAGCTCTCTCATCGTAACTGTTACTAGTACAAAATGAATTCTAGAGCTCTCTCATCGTAACTGTTACTAGTAAAAAATTGAATTCTAGAGCTCTCTAATCGTAACTGTTACTGGTAAAAAATGAATTCTAGAGCTCTCTAATCGTAACTGTTACTGGTAAAAAATGAATTCTAGAGCTCTCTCATCGTAACTGTTACTAGTAGAAATGAATTCTAGAGCTCTCTCATCGTAACTGTTACTAGTAAAAATGAATTCTAGAGCTCTCTCATCGTAACTGTTACTAGTAAAAATGAATTCTAGAGCTCTCTAATCGTAACTGTTACTGGTAAAAAATGAATTCTAGAGCTCTCTCATCGTAACTGTTACTAGTAAAAATGAATTCTAGAGCTCTCTAATCGTAACTGTTACTAGTAGAAATGAATTCTAGAGCTCTCTCATCGTAACTGTTACTAGTAAAAATGAATTCTAGAGCTCTCTCATCGTAACTGTTACTAGTACAAAATGAATACTAGAGCTCTCTAATCGTAACTGTTACTAGTAAAAATGAATTCTAGAGCTCTCTAATCGTAACTGTTACTAGTAAAAATGAATTCTAGAGCTCTCTAATCGTAACTGTTACTGGTAAAAAATGAATTCTAGAGCTCTCTCATCGTAACTGTTACTAGTAAAAATGAATTCTAGAGCTCTCTAATCGTAACTGTTACTAGTAGAAATGAATTCTAGAGCTCTCTCATCGTAACTGTTACTAGTAAAAATGAATTCTAGAGCTCTCTCATCGTAACTGTTACTAGTAAAAATGAATTCTAGAGCTCTCTAATCGTAACTGTTACTAGTAAAAATGAATTCTAGAGCTCTCTCATCGTAACTGTTACTGGTAAAAAATGAATTCTAGAGCTCTCTAATCGTAACTGTTACTAGTAGAAATGAATTCTAGAGCTCTCTCATCGTAACTGTTACTAGTAAAAATGAATTCTAGAGCTCTCTCATCGTAACTGTTACTAGTAAAAATGAATTCTAGAGCCTCTAATCGTAACTGTTACTGGTAAAAAATGAATTCTAGAGCCTCTCATCGTAACTGTTACTAGTAAAATGAATTCTAGAGCTCTCTAATCGTAACTGTTACTAGTAGAAATGAATTCTAGAGCTCTCTCATCGTAACTGTTACTAGTAAAAATGAATTCTAGAGCTCTCTCATCGTAACTGTTACTAGTAAAAATGAATTCTAGAGCTCTCTCATCGTAACTGTTACTAGTAAAAATGAATTCTAGAGCTCTCTCATCGTAACTGTTACTAGTAAAAATGAATTCTAGAGCTCTCTCATCGTAACTGTTACTAGTAAAAATGAATTCTAGAGCTCTCTAATCGTAACTGTTACTGGTAAAAAATGAATTCTAGAGCTCTCTCATCGTAACTGTTACTAGTAAAAAATTGAATTCTAGAGCTCTCTAATCGTAACTGTTACTGGTAAAAAATGAATTCTAGAGCTCTCTAATCGTAACTGTTACTAGTAGAAATGAATTCTAGAGCTCTCTCATCGTAACTGTTACTAGTAAAAATGAATTCTAGAGCTCTCTCATCGTAACTGTTACTAGTAAAAATGAATTCTAGAGCTCTCTCATCGTAACTGTTACTGGTAAAAAATGAATTCTAGAGCTCTCTCATCGTAACTGTTACTAGTAAAAATGAATTCTAGAGCTCTCTCATCGTAACTGTTACTAGTAAAAAATTGAATTCTAGAGCTCTCTAATCGTAACTGTTACTGGTAAAAAAAGAATTCTAGAGCTCTCTAATCGTAACTGTTACTGGTAAAAAATGAATTCTAGAGCTGTCTAATCGTAACTTGCTAGTAAAAATGAATTCTAGAGCTCTCTCATCGTAACTGTTACTAGTAAAAAAAAATGAATTCTAGAGCTCTCTCATCGTAACTGTTACTGGTAAAAAAAGAATAGAAAAGAAAAGAGAAACATGAAAATGAAAAAGAATTTTTTTATGAAAAAGAAACATTTTAAAATGTATAATTCAAAATAAGTAAAATAGGAAACAAATAGAGAAATACATAGAATATATTTTAAAACCATCTTTTGTTGATATTTGCCATGATATTTTTTTATATGTTTTGGGTGGATGTTATCACTTGTCTTTTAACATGCATTTGATTGCAAATCAAACTATAAGCCAGTAAAAGCAAAATGTTGTTTTTATTTTAAAATAATTTTCTGCTGTAAACCCTCTATACGTATACATTGAGGCGTACAACTTCTACTGTCACCCCAAGATGGCCATGGTGGCCATGCATGACAGTGATTTCAACCCTGTAGACAGTTTCTAATTGGTTAAACCCTCATGGCATTACAATTCACCCATCTATACATAATATGTTCAATCTATGCAATATTAAGAAAGTTAGGTAAACACAGTAGTACAGTAATCCATGTTATACTATATACTTCAAACCAGTCAGAAGTCATAAAACTTTATTTTCACTGAGATCAGTATGGGTTGGATGGGTGGAGCTTCTAAAGCAAAGTTCTGTAATGCACTGACCACACACTCACACAGCCAGAGTGGACCACAGAACTTTCCCAGAGGAGCCAGCGTTGAGCGTGATACGTGTATGAAACCATGTCTACGTCTATGTTCCTGAATTCTGTAGTTAGCTATAGAAATGTATCAGTTGTATCTTGCGTTACAGAAACATACTGCTATCTGTTGGGACTCTTGCTGCTGGCTTGCTTGACATGGTAGCCCAATCTGGACCAATCAGCTCACAGGGTTCCTGGGAAGTAAAGCACATGTTGGAAACTGGTCCACTCTCTAGAATAAGCTGACGTGTCTCATTAAATAAACAATAACAAACAATGGCAACAATAGTTAACAAAATCCTTAAAACAGTTTGACAAGATTAAGGTTTTTAATACAGCAACAAATGAACGTCTGTTTTGGCATGTTGATCTAAGAAAATGACACAGATGAAAGTTTACAGCCGTAAGTAGGTACAATATGGATCTGTACAGGAGCAAGTTTATTTCATGAGCCCAATAAAGAAAAGAAAGTTTTGAGATTTGCACCCGTTCTCTTCTCGAGTCACACTGTATGCAAACTTTCTAAATGAGTCTGATTTCTCAGAAGCTGGCATCACTGTACGTATACTGACTAAAGCAGTAACTCAGTGTGCATTACTGCGCTTAATGCATCTCCTCCAGAAAACCCAGAGGCGAAATCCGCTCATGAACGTCTCATTGTGCTTACCTCAGAGCTCCACCGGTCCTGTGCTGGTCGTGTCCCGAAACAGACTGTGTGTGTCGCCGGACTATCGCCTCTTTCAGTCGCTAAAGGATTGTCGACGTGGAGCGAACAAACGTGAACGTGTAGGGCACTCATGAACGCGCCTGCTGGAGAAACCTTTCATTTCTTCTCTCTGAGCTCGTACCCTTGGCACAGGTAACGCGGGCACGGCGCTCCTCACAAATACCTGTCACATTTCGTGGCGTGTTGAAAATGAAAATTGGGAGACGTGGTTGAAAGACATGCAACGCCGAAGCTGTTTTTTGAAATATGTTTTGGTGCATTTTGTAATATTTTGCGCTGTGTTTAAAGTTTATTCACCATAAATCCATTCCACGTATGATTTTATTGTTTTCAATAAACCTACATTACATTTATATCATGTGGGTTGTAAGGAAATCGTTGGAAATCGTTGATCTGATAAGGAGCGACGCAGTTTTGCGTTTTTCTTTACGGAAACTTTGTTGATAGCGCATTATTAAAGGAAAGTTATGAAGGCGTGTCTTATTTTGAGGCCGTGCTTATGATTGGCTTAAGATGTGTAGTGGGTGGGTCGCGTCGAATATTTGAGTAACGCTGTCTGATAGGCCGATTCTTACAGTAGGCGGGTCTGTCGGGACTTATCTCTTTTATGATTGGTCGGTGGTTGTGGTAGGCGGTCCCTGTCGGTTTTCGGGTTGACACACTTCATTAATTAGTAATTATTTCTTTAACATGGAGGAACCTGCAACCGGGTTTCAACCGGAGCCGGTAAGATTTTCACGTATTAACTGTCGGAAAAATATGTGTGTGTTGCGTATGTATTGAGTTTATTAGCTCATTGGAACAGTGGGTTATAATAATCATATTATCTGAAAAAGCACTTTATTTCTTTCTGTTTTCAGGAGAAATGTACTGCACTTCTGTGTAATTACTGTAGTTAAGTAGTAGTTATTTTGAGGTTTTCTGAGGCTTAATAAAGAAATGAATGATATATTTCCACTTTATGCATCTCTTAAGAATTTATAGTGTAAAATCTTCTGAATTACTTTGAAGGGTCTTCCATGTACGTTAGTGAAACTGATGGAAAATGGCAAATGTACATTTTCTTGTGAATGTATGGTTATGTTGACTTTAACCTGAAACCAGTGAGCATAATAGAAATATGCAAAAAATGGAAATGTAACCATACTAAGACTACAATAATAGGACAGTTGTATAGAGTCGCCCATTTACCCCATTGTGCTTGGTACCAGTTTCTGGTTATCTTTACAATCAGCATCTCTCCTTACTATATAATAAAGCACAAGGAATAAAGTATTTTCGTCTGTCCGGCTTTTCAGGTAGTGAAACGTTAAGATAAATACAACATGTAATATTTCCCATTTTTTAAATAAACTTTTTGTGACTTCTTTCACCTTATACACCTAATTCAAGAGATAAATGTCAGACTCATTACATAGAAATGATCATATATACAGAGCCATGTATTTCGTTTTAACTTAACAGAGAAAAAGCAAAATTAAATAACTTATAGAACTGGGTAAACAGAAAAGATATTTGTACAGCTAAGTCACACTTAAAAATGTAAGTGTCTTTGCAATAAATATCAAATGAAGTGGCTTTGATTTTAATAAATGCTGAAAAATGCACACTGCGCAAACAAAATTATTCACAAGAAGTTTTCTACGTTTTACATTATTTTAAACATGGGTTTAAATGACTTTATAAGCAAAAAAGTAACTGTAAAAATGAAGACAAATGTGACACTATCAGTAAAGTTTAAACTAAGCAAAAAAAAAAGCAATTGACATATCGCTGCTTTTGATAGCTTGTTTTATTTTGTTGTAATGCAATGACACTCTTTTAAGACCTGTATATAAACATACGCCACAGCATAATAAAGTAACTATACACAAATTATACATTAAAATCTGAGGAGGGGTTTTGTAACCCTGGGAATGTCTGTCCACAAAAAATGTATTCTTTGGCCTTATGAATTCATGTGACTTGCCTAGCTAAACAAACTTTTTACTTGGTGCCTGTGGGCTGGACTCACCCACTCCTACATGTTTTAGGGTGGGTTGCTAATGAGCCCTGTGAGTTCAAATCTGTTGTCCTTTATACACACACGACTCTGTCACACTGTCTAACTTTCACACAATTGCATCACTGCTTAGCTGTAGGCGTGTGTGTTCACCTTTAACTGAATTCACCTTTAGTCTTTCTTGTTCTGTCTTTTCCCCTATTATCTGATGGATTGTTTTCAGTTGTCGAGCGATACAAATCGCTCTGAAATGCATTTACAATATCCTATGCAATGTGGAGCGTTTATTTACTTGCGTGACTCGAACGAAAGGTTGGAAAGTTCAAGATCATTGTAGCTGAATCCTTTACGAATGCTTTGTGCTGGGCTTGGAGTTTTGTTTGTGTGCTTGCACATGCAATATTCACTCGTTCACAGAGCGATGACTGTGATATTGCCCAAAACTAGAAGTAGCGAATTGGAAAGATGTGATTTACTGATTTTTATATGTGCAGTGGACAACCCTCTCTATCTCTCCCCTTGTAAAAGACTAACTGGTAATAATCTCTTCTTCATCACTGAAAGTGGGCTTGCTAAAAATTAAAATAACAGTCAAATAGGTTATACATTCAGCTGTAAAACTACAGTAAACAATAATGTTGTTTCCTGGTGTGTAATTCTATATGACAGCTGGTAGGTTAAGAAAGTTAAAATGGAACTAACTATTGTTTAGTTAGCTTTTCCCCATCACTAGGAGTGCTAAACTAAACCAAACGGAAATGATCTGATCGAATCACAAATTATCTGAAGTGAACTAACTCTTATTATTAATGAACTGAATGTTTATTTTTCCAGCCCCGCAAATGCTATTGTCATTAAAGTTTACTTTAAATAGAAAGTGAAGCAGCCTGCAGTATAGCACTTTATTACAAAGTATTACATAACCCAACCTCTGAACACAAACAATCTGAGCTTGTAAACTCTCCAATTACCATTTTATCATAATAATATGTAATCACTTCTATTGATATGACAGATGTTTGTGTATGTGTTATAAGACAGGTGATATAAATGCAGGCAACTTGATTGAGTTTTAATTGTTTTAATAAAAACCTGTTAATAAAAACATTTTCCACCAATCTGCTGTTGTTCTCATATGTACATTTTAAAGAGGACTTTGGTCAGAAGCACCTGCCAAACAAATGAATATAAATGCAAATGTCTTACATGTCTAACAACAGGACTGATGACATGCAAGGGTGCACAGAAGGTTTATGCAAACATATTCTTATAGTAATATGTGCGTATGTCTGCAGAGATATTTACATTATGTACAATGTGTCTTTTTAGGATTTGGTTGATATTTTATGGAGGCAGGATGTTGATTTGGGGGTGGAGCGAAAGATCTTTGATGGATATCTACAGCAGAGGATGGAGGAGGGCTGGAGAGCAAAAGAAAGGGAGCAGAAGAGCGAGAGAGAGCTAGAGAGGATTATGCAGAGGTTAAAGAAACTAGACAAGGAGACTGGAGAGTTTTTGCCAGGTCCTGCATCAGTGAACGTCCAGGTAACAATGTTATCATCTTAAAACTGCATTCAAATCTACACACACAAATAAACATCATGCTAAGACTGGGGTCTTACAATATAGCAAAGTTATTTTTGCTGGAAATTCAACCTAAACATTGTTTTGTCTTTTTTCGTAATCTAGCTGATCTAGTTAAGTAAATACTTTACAAATGAAGGTGTCCCCTTAAAACTCTTTTAATTGGAACCTAATGGATCAAATCAGATTATTCAGTCTGTCTGGCATTAATGCAAGCAGAACAGCTTCATGTTATATAACTAAAGCAAAATGAATCAAAACAACAGTGCGTTATTGACGTTACATGAGTGGATGAGTTACATTAGAAGCTGATTTATGCCATCCAGAATAATATGCCATCTTTCATTGTTGCTTGGCAACCATAAACAACCATTAGTTACACAGAAAACAAGCAGACCGTAAAGACACCAAAACAAAATCACCCTCATTATAATTAATTGGATGCACCCTTTTAACACATACAGCAGGATACACCGCAGAATAAAGGGTATAGAAAAATCTCTGCTGGCTGACATATTTCTAGTGTCATATGTATATACAGTCATATTGCCCAGCCCCAAACCTTCCCATGATTAATACAGACAAGCCTTAAAATAACACGTGTACACATACCTTAACGCACCCACACGCAATAAACTTCAGTGTGAAGTATTGTTATTTTCATTGTTTTAGGCCATGCCCTTCTCAGCGATGAAGCCCTTTGCAGTGTCTACCCAACATTCACCAATTACCCAGAATCCTCTGCTCACTGCCCTGCTGTTCTCTAAGTCTCGGAAAGCCCCTTCTGAAGAGCACGCTTTTAGTGAACTGCAGCCAGGACCAGATTTGCAGGTACATACACACACTGCTAATGCGCACACAGTAGATGCACACGCGCGTGTCTAAACTGGTTCATGATTGTCATTTGAATTTTGGAAGGAAATTATGATTTGAAGTTGCTCAGCAACTTCATATTCAACCTCAAAATTAACTTCTGACATAGTAGTAATTGCAGTAGGTTAGATTCTGTTCTACATGTTAAAGCACATAGCTTCTCCTGAAAACTGAATCCAGTATATTGTAAGGTTTTGGACCTTCAGACAGTAAGGGGAGCAGTTTGAATTTATTCAACCACAAATGAGTAACAATAATATGAATTTAGATTAATTAATTTAGATTTAATTTAGTAATTTGGATGAAATTGATTTTTGATTAAATTATTGTTGTTTAATGTAAATGTATTTATTTTAACTTAGAGTGGTAAAAAGTTCAAAAGAATGACAGATGATGACATTGTCATTGACCATATACAATTTTATTTAAAATATATGTTATATTATTTTGCTAAAACATTAGTTATAAAACAAAATATGTGAAGAAAGATCTCATTACAGTCTTTAGTTAAAGACCTCCCTGTAGTTGACCTATCAGTTGATTAATTGTTTTAGTAAACATTTATACCATAAAAGCAATCAGTGCATGTAACTATTCAATAGCATTAGTAAGTAATGCTAATATTACCTAGAGGTGTGTTCTTATCAGAGATAAAGAGGGTTGAACTTTCTATAAGAACTTTTCATGGAATAGCAACAGATTATGTCTTTACTACCTCACTAATATCACTGAAGCTAGTGTCCAGAGGTGTCACACCTGTCAACTCTCTGTAAACACCTCACAAAAATCTGACACTATTCATCAGTCAGTCACAAGACTTTAAGACACTCTCATGTCAGTCATTTTGGGCATTCTGGTCTGCTTACGTCTTTAAAGAGCAGAACTTACCATCGCTTACAAAACACATATTATCTTTTCTATTCAGCTGTTACAGCTGCTGCTGAGCTCTCTGACTCCCTGGAGAAAAATCTACGTAAATATTTGAATTGTAGGAGAGAACAATGACAATTGTAACATTTCTTGCCATACCGTCACAGACTACTACTGCAAATCTACTGATATGCGTCCAAGAAACATTTATATCTGCCAAATATATTATATCTGCCAATAGTAAAACTATTGAATTCAACAAGTCAAACTGTAACAGTGATTCCTGAAAAATAATGTATAGTTTATTAATATATGTTTTCCCACTGTATCTTGAACAAGAACACACATCATATATATACGCAGTCATAATATCATTACATCTATACTTAGTAATATTACTGAATTAGATGTTTGTTTATAGGGTACTGATTCTTTATCAAAAACTATCAACTGTCCTTTAATAACATATTCGTTCATATTTCAAAATCATTTTGATTTTGGCAAAAAGTACTTTAATTAGAAAAAACAGTGACAAAAACAGTAAAAGATGTATAAAAATTGTGTAATGTAAGGATGCTGTCAAAAACAATACTATGATACGTTTTTATTTATCAGCTAACGTCATGCAAAATGCATTAAACATAAGAAAAATTAATTGTCTACTTACTCCTGTGCACCATTTTTTTAAGGTAGTTGGCAGGAAGTTGTTACAAGCCTCATGGAGTACTTGCCACAGTTTTTCAATGGATTTAAGGCTGTTCCAGCTTCTGTCTGTTCTTGGAATTTTATTTTCAGTGATGTTAAGATCAGGGCTGTGTTTCTCAAAAGTATTGTGAGACTACGTTGATTGTAGAGGCTACATTGTCCTACTGACACTATAGACAGAAAATAAAATGACTTAAGACAAATGTTACATCTGAAACATCAAAACACACATACAATCTAAGCTCGTAAATGCTCCAATTACCATTTTATCATATCAATAGAAGTGATTACATATTATTATGACAGACGGCAAATGAAACATCTATGATGCCAAAGAAACTTCACTTTAGCTTGTTTGTGATTAAAGAAATTGTTAAAATTGTTTATGGTCTCAACTTTTGCCACATATAAGGGAGAGCTGGATAATTCAAGATAATACCCATTATTTCCATGATTACATTTATATAAATCAGTGAAGATAGAAATATTGTAATGTATTTAACCCATTACAGTATACTGACACTGCATGATTGTTGTTTCTCTGTTAGTACTATTTGGATCTCTTGGAGTGTGAAAGCCCAACTTTTCCCCAAAAGGACATCATTGAAATCTGCAGCCACAACCCTTCACATAAGGAGAGCTCAACAGATGCATTGTGTGATCTTGGTGCACTCACACAGACTATTTCTAAAGCTATTGATGATTCTCAGCCTTTGTTACGCTCACCCTGTAATACAGTTCAGGAAACATGTTTACCAATGGTCTCAGATTCTCCATGTTCACCCTTTAGCACAATTTTTAGCTCCAGTTTTCCTGAGAATCTTAATGCTAAATGCCAGCTAAGCCAGTCAACTCTTACAGATTTTTGCCCTGAACTTACAAGTTCATATACCATCAATACCAGCACACGCGGTCAACTGGATGAGTCAAGTGGTTCGCCTGAATGGGACACCTCACATGGGCTTTCATGCGCCCCTGTCAGCAGCGTCCTGATAGGTTTTGATGACGCTGCTTCTGCTGGGCCTGTGGATCTAAACACATCTCTGTATTCTACTGAGAGCATAAGCGGCCAATCAGAGGAGGAGGAATTGGGGAGCATCCAATCAAATTGCAGTGATCTGCTGTCCATGTCCCTGGACTCAGAGGCCGTAGAGGAACTATATGAAACTATTAAACACCAAACACAAAATGATTTGACAAAAAACTTCACACAAAGAGAACCTCTGCCAGACCTCACAACTACAAGAGGAAGACGGTATGTGTGTCGTGACGAACAGCGAGCTCAAGCTTTGGGTTTGCCACTCACCGTGCATGACATCATCAGCCTACCTGTGGAAGCATTTAACAAATGTATCAGCTCTAGCAAACTTAGCCACGCCCAACTTACCCTCGTCAGAAACATTCGAAGGCGTGGCAAAAACAAGATGGCCGCCCAGAGCTTTCGCAGAAGAAAGTTGCATAGTTTTGTTGATCTTAAAGAAGAGGTTAAAGCTTTGAAGAAGCGGAAGGAGCAGGGGATGGAAGAACAAGAGAGGAACACTAGAGATCTTCATGATACAAAAGAAAAGCTCAAGAAACTCTACAATGAGGTCTTCAGACAGCTGAGAGATGAACACAGAAACCCCTATAACCCAAATATGTACAAAATTCAATTAAGCACTAATGGAACCATTTACCTGCTGCCACGTAGCACAGCTAACAAAAAAATACATTGACAGAGGATTCACCTGCTGCTGTGTAGCCTGCAGTATGTCCCATTCAATATAGTTAATGTGTTTAAGATATGTTGACGTATGAACAGTTTAATTCTGGCAACTGCGTTCCTGTAGCTCAACTACAGGAACGGCACTTGCAACGCCCAGGTCATGGGTTTGATTCCATGTTTAGATGTTTCTCAAGGAACTTCTAAACTGATGAAATAAATACTTTCAATGCAGCGATTATTTATCAACAGCCTCTGAATATCACAATTACATGATGAAATACTGTACAAACTGAACATCCATATCCATTTACAGTAGTCTTTCACATCATTTTCTTTGTCCATTGGCTGTCTGTACATATTTAGAACTTTGGTGTCAGAATCCATTCTTTATACCAAATGTGCATAAATCCATGTTTTATGAATTCTTGTGTTTTGTTCTTATAATATGCATGCTTTTAACCAAATAAAATGTCTTTTGCATTCAAATACTTTAATTGAAATACTTTAATTTTTAATACGTTGTAAATACTTTAATTTACAAAGTCACTATACCAATTGAAATATGTTCCTTGACTACAGTATAAATATACCTTGGATTTTTATGCTGCAGTAGTGTAACTGCCCCCTGTTGGCACAAATATACCACAGCATTTGTTATGACGTTATACCATGTCATAGATTTCAGACTTTCAAAGGCAGATCTTGTTTATACCAAATAATTAACTATTGTAAATTCAAAATGAAGTTTAAAAAGGTAACAATGTCCTAATGTATAAAACACATTTTAAAAAAAGGTTTCAAATTGACAAAACACAGACTGTATAACAATTGCCTTAAAATTTAAATATTTTGAATCCTACACCTATAAATTGAATGTCTAATATAAAATAACACACATAAATATGAATTGCATGGGCATGCATATAAACAAACAAAGGTCTTCTGATTTCACATTTATTATACTTTGCAGGCACTTACCATTTACAGATGAAATCACACAACAAAGGGCACAACAAAGTGGAAAAAAAATTACATCAATTTAATTCCTATACACAAGTCCAATGGTACTGTTTCAGAGGGCATATTCCTGTTATGGCTTTCCGAACAGGCAAAGGTACATTTTTGGAAATGTTGGGAACACTTTAAATATTCACAAACTTCTCTCTGCCACCAAACTATTAAGATGTTTTACCTCAGTAGAACCTGTACACAACAATTCTTTCCTCCAGATATCTTAGCTGTGTGTGACCAATTACTGCAGATCAGGGCAGAGAGTAAGTTTGGGCAAAGGGGCGTTGTTTAGGGGAGTGAGCCTTTGGAATGGCGTGGGAAGTCGGACTGGCTCTCTCTTTCGTGCTCTTTAAAGTAAGTTTGTTCAATACGGTGGCAGAAAGATAACAGGTTGGTGTAGGCTTTAACCTTCTCTGCTAGCTCATCGCTGGACAGCTGTGTGGTGAGGATGGTGAAGAGATGACCAAACACCAAAGCGTCAAGTTCAGTTGGCCTGCCACATTTACAATGCTTTGATTAGCAAAGCCGATGAAGTGTGATAATAAAGTGCGTTGTACTTTATGAGTGTTTATGTAAACAATACTCACTGTTTGTTAAAAAAGTAGGGCTGAGTTCCCAGTCGCTGTGACAAAGCCTGACAACACTGACTCACATCTTCATAAACCTGAGCGGAGGAAATACACAAAAACACACAGCATGATTCAGTTAAAATCCTGTTTTTTGCGTGTATGACACTTTTCTACACACTAAAAATACCTGCTCCAGACTCTTTCCAGACCACCCAATTGCATTCATCTTCCTTCGGACCTCCCACTGCTTCTGATAGGCCAGAATGTGATTAAGGGGCCAAGAGTACGGACTACTGTACCGTGGCCTGGAGATCTGCACATGTGCACATCATCACTAAATATGTACAATTTAAGATTCAAATATATTGTTTTTGTTACATAAGATACATACCTCTGTAGCGGTGAAGTCATCACACCACTGGATATATAACTAGAAAGAGACAGAACAATGTTTCTCATAGTTGATATACTTGTATTTTGTATTTATGTAACAATGTAAAAGCATATACAATGAAAGTACAACAAAAGTATTTCTACAAGCAAAGATACATAATGTGTGGAAAAAGAATCTAATTATTAATAACAAATTCATAAATTTATGAATGAGATCAAATTTTAACTTGCATATTAACCAATACAAATGCATCACACTAAGGGCTGTGGGAGCGTACAGGTCTATACCTCTGCAGTCAGCAGCATGTTGTTGACCAGCTCCATGTAAGCCTTCATCTCTGCCCTCTGAACATCATCCAACCCATCACTTAGAGAATGACCCTGTGGACAGTGTAATGTCAGTCAGCTGCCAGAAATGTGTTTATTCATACAGAGTTCATTTTAGAGTAAGGGTGGTCACACCTTTGCTTTTGTGAACTGCACAATCGGCCCCAATTCTGACACGACCTGATTTCCAACATGGACGAAAGGAACCTTCCCTAAGAAAAGAAGAGGAGAAATTCTTCTAATGCTTTTAGGCCAACAACATATATTCAATTATGTTCAGCCACCCTTAAACCCTTTCGTACCATGACTTTCCAACAAAGTCTGATAAGAATAAACAAATTCCTAAACCTAATGCATAAGACAGAAATCTGAAGGACAATGATGGTAAAGCAGAGAACATTTGTTTATTCACCTGATGGTGACATGTACTCAGCATTAGAACGACAGCACACCTGCACCGGCAAGCCACACATCCTCAGGAATGTCTACAAAACACACATTTTCATGTTAAAATATCTGGTTTCAATACTCTAATGTAACACCGTGCAGTATCTGCAGGTGAGCGGGTCTATACATCTGATTTGTGATAATTTATGAACAACGCTTCACCTGGACACCCAGAGAAGATGCTGAATCTGACAGCAGGATTTGATCCTCTGCAAAACAACACAGGAAGCCACATTAATAGAGTTTTCATTGTTGTTTCTTGTGTGGTTGTAAAGATGTACATGTTTGTTGTGAAGTACCCTTAAGAGGCTGGTACAGAGCAGCGTTTTCAGGCCATGGCTCAGCAGCTGGAAAAGAAAAATAAGCGAATACAAGACATGAAACACACATTTTATGACATGCATATCTCAACCAATCTAGGCGCACTTTATATTTATAAACAGTTTATGAATGCATGACCCTGACAATACTGCTGACAACAGAGTTCAAACGTAACAGCTTGTAAGAGACATTTAATACTGTACAACAGAAACCCAAGATGTACAGCAATCACGTAACCAAAGATATGCATAAGAATTAAATAACAAATTATATTGACGACGTATTCAAAGCTGCCTTGTCACATGCACAAGCCTTGTCACTTTATTGTGCACAAGCGAGAATATTACCTGCAATCTGAGACACGAACGCCTCTGCAGCGAGAGACATGGCGGAGCAGAAAACACGTTGATCGAGATGAAAAACCCCGCAAATGTTTAATAAAACTGAAACAATATTCGCAACACAAGGGCAAAGCAAGCTCCCGTCCCAGGCTAGTGACGTCACGCGGAAGTTTCTTCCTGCTTTTTAGCCAATCGCGTTCCGCCACTTCCGGTTGCGTAATATGAGCTCTTTCAAATGACTATTTTTACATTATTTATCTTATATCTCACGCGATGTTTATGAATTTAGTTCTGACAATGAGACACAAACTCTTGGAAAAGCTATTTTTATTTATATATTATTTGATCGTGAATGTTCTAGCAGAAGAGCAGGTGTGTGTAAGCGGGCATTATGAGGGGCGCGGGGCAGCGTCGGGAACCGCACACAGTGCGCCATCTCAATTATTTCTCCGTCAAATTATGCTACTGTATAAAGTTTATTCATATTTGTATATACATCAGTGTGAACAAGAATATGCATAGGTCTGTATAAATATATGTTTGGATAATAGAAATATAAGAGAAGTGTGTGCTTTAAGTCACAGTGCCATCGTTTCTCATAGGTTTTAAAATAGCTAACATTTAATATTACTATCATACTATTACTATCATGCATAGGTCTGTATAAATATATGTTTATAAGAAAAGTGTGTGCTTTAAGTCAGTGCCATCGTTTCTCATAGGTTTTAAAATAGCTCACATTTAATTTTACTATCATACTATTACTATCATGCATAGGTCTGTATAAATATATGTTTATAAGAAAAGTGTGTGCTTTAGGTCAGTGCCATCGTTTCTCATAGGTTTTAAAATAGCTAACATTTAATATTACTATCATACTATTACTATCATGCATAGGTCTGTATAAATATATGTTTATAAGAAAAGTGTGTGCTTTAGGTCAGTGCCATCGTTTCTCATAGGTTTTAAAATAGCTAACATTTAATATTACTATCATACTATTACTATCATGCATAGGTCTGTATAAATATATGTTTATAAGAAAAGTGTGTGCTTTAGGTCAGTGCCATCGTTTCTCATAGGTTTTAAAATAGCTAACATTTAATTTTACTATCATACTATTACTATCTTGCATAGGTCTGTATAAATATATGTTTATAAGAAAAGTGTGTGCTTTAAGTCACAGTGCCATCGTTTCTCATTGGTTTTAAAATAGCTCACATTTAATTTTACTATCATAATATTACTATCATGCATAGGTCTGTATAAATATATGTTTATAAGAAAAGTGTGTGCTTTAAGTCACAGTGCCATCGTTTCTCATAGGTTTTAAAATAGCTCACATTTAATTTTACTATCATACTATTACTATCATGCATAGGTCTGTATAAATATATGTTTATAAGAAAAGTGTGTGCTTTAGGTCAGTGCCATCGTTTCTCATAGGTTTTAAAATAGCTAACATTTAATATTACTATCATACTATTACTATCATGCATAGGTCTGTATAAATATATGTTTATAAGAAAAGTGTGTGCTTTAGGTCAGTGCCATCGTTTCTCATAGGTTTTAAAATAGCTCACATTTAATTTTACTATCATACTATTACTATCATGCATAGGTCTGTATAAATATATGTTTATAAGAAAAGTGTGTGCTTTAGGTCAGTGCCATCGTTTCTCATAGGTTTTAAAATAGCTAACATTTAATATTACTATCATACTATTACTATCATGCATAGGTCTGTATAAATATATGTTTATAAGAAAAGTGTGTGCTTTAAGTCACAGTGCCATCGTTTCTCATAGGTTTTAAAATAGCTCACATTTAATTTTACTATCATACTATTACTATCATGCATAGGTCTGTATAAATATATGTTTATAAGAAAAGTGTGTGCTTTAGGTCACAGTGCCATCGTTTCTCATAGGTTTTAAAATAGCTCACATTTAATTTTACTATCATACTATTACTATCATGCATAGGTCTGTATAAATATATGTTTATAAGAAAAGTGTGTGCTTTAAGTCACAGTGCCATCGTTTCTCATAGGTTTTAAAATAGCTCACATTTAATTTTACTATCATACTATTACTATCATGCATAGGTCTGTATAAATATGTTTATAAGAAAAGTGTGTGCTTTAAGTCACAGTGACATCGTTTCTCAAAGGTTTTAAAATAGCTTACATTTAATATTACTATCATAATATTACTTCGCAATAATTTGACTGTCAATTAAATTACTGTAATATAATGACGAATTAACATAAAACTACACTAGTATTTGCAGTATGGTATTGTAACATTAAATAAAAAAAATGGACACATTTGTTCTCCGTTTTATTAAACGTCATTATACACGTTCACAAATGTCTTTAAATAACTTTTCAGCTCATCGTTAAACGGAACAGACATTTTATTGTGGTGTAGTAGAAATGGTTTAAGGATCCAGCGGCACTCACATCCATTTCTCTGAAAGAAAGATACGTCTCAAGAAAACATAAACAGTACATGCATTAAACCTATATTATTATATCGTATATATAATATAGTATTACATTTTAAATATTGCAATTATTTAAAATGCTGTCTGACACGATCATGTTATTTAGATATCTCTAGATATTCGGAAGAAAAAAATACAATAAATAAAATATAAAGTGATTTGCTTTTTGTTAAAAATGCTCAAACTATTTTGTATTTAATGTAATACTCTGTTTTGCAAATCACAGATGCCAGGTATTTGCTGGTTAAATAGAAGGTGGAAAAGAGTGAACAAGTCATAAATTCAATTTCTGCAACTCATTTTCTTAATAGCAGACGTTTTTGCATCGTCCACATACTCCCTTAAAACCGAATCTGTGAATGTAAAAACTGAACACACATTCGGTTCTACAGGGTATATATAGACGACGGGACAAAGATTGCAGATGAATATTTAGCTTCTCAGAAACCGAATATCTGAACTGGCACAACATGCGAACACGAAAAGATTTAGGCGTTGCCTAATGCAGCTTTGCAGCCTTCGAAAACCGAAAATATCCTGTAAAATATAAAATACAATTATTTTTAGTAAGATAAAAAACGATGAAATTATATATTTACCAGAAAATGTAATCGTCCGACCTCATTAAATCATACAAAACATCTCAAAGATATGAGGAATTTACTAAAGCTATAGATTCTTCTGTCTAGTTTATTTTCTAAAGCAGTCTAGTTTAATAATCTAATTTCTATCTAAATTATTTTTATCACTGTACATGTGATGTTACCAAATTTATTATATTATAGTTTATTATAATAAATAGAAAAACCTGCTACATTAGAAAGAAAATCTAATTTCTTTGGTCTCTCACTCGTTGCTTCTTTTTGCTCTCTCTTCTCTTTCTCCCCCCTCGCCGCAATGCAGTAAGGCAGTAAATTAAGAGAACCCTCTGGCTTTCACATTTAAATGACTGGTTAACAAAGCAACCTTAAAAACAAATTCAGGTTTTCTCATAGAAAAAAGTGCAAAGAACACTTATTTGATTGATCAACATCAAGATCTGTACTGACGTCCTATTATTTCACATTTTAAATTTCTCTCTCACTCCACAGTAAATTTGTCACTTGCATTCGGACAATAAAAAACATGATTAACAATGGAATAGTGTGAAACATTTTCATGCTAAATGTTACAGCTCCTTAAAATGGAAGAAAAATCATAATTCGCAAAAAAGCATTACAATATTCCTTTTAAAAACAATGCATTATTGTCCAAGTTCTGGCTGCACTTACCACTTGATGAAATGAACGAGTAATTTATATATAATTTAAATACAAAATAAGCAAAACATTAAAAAACCCTTCTGCACTAATACTGACGCACTCCGGACCGACGCCGCTGATTCTGGGCGCGTGAGAAGGAATGAGGCCGAACTCCGCGCGAGCTCGCGCCGCGTCTCGTGTGTGACACCCAATGACGGGCGCGCGAGGCTCGTAAAACTGCTTTACAACGTGAGCTGTAAATCAGCTATTGAGAAACGGCGGATTTTCTGCCCAACAGCGGCGTTGCCAGCTAACCATGTCTTTAAAAAAGCAAATAAAGGAAACAAAAACGCCTAGCAGTGTAAAGTGTCATTAAATAACTCGTTCGGTGCAGATCCAAGCACAAGACAGTAAGTTGTCACAGATTGCTTTTTGGTGAAAAATCTCTTGTTCATGGATGCTCATCTACTGCATCTACATTTGGGGTGTAGTAGTACTGTTTTGTGAAACTCGTTTTCAAAAAACGAATACAAAACTAGCTTTCACAGCCAAACGAGTACTCCCTCTGTTCAGATTTTTAATTGTTTAATATTTATATATCCAGATAGGTTATGAATTGCACAGTCACAATCAATTTAATATTTGATTATTTTTGAAATTCACCTGTAATTATATTCGTTACAAATATTTCGTAGCCTACAAATACGATTCTAACACTTTGTTCATTCTTCATATTTATTCATTACGCAGACACCTTTAAACCTTTAAACGATTTTCAATTGAGGGACACACATTACACATTCATATAAGGTAAACCTGTAAATGTCATCTCCTAGTCCCGTTAAAATAAAAAACAATTAACAACCCGGGGTGGATCCTTACAGTCAATGCGGTTTTACTGCGGAACTGAATGAAACAGCGATCATATAAAATATTTCGGACTTTTAAAAGTGCGCAGTGGGGCTTTTATTTTGAAGCTTCCAATAAACTTCCGGAAACCTGCGGTGACGTCAACGTCACACGCCCAGCCTCTGTCCGGTCCATCGGAGTAACGGCGAAACAGCGAGTAAGATGGTGCAGATTATTTTTAACCTGAATTGTGTGATGCAGGACAACTAGGCGATCAACATTAGTTAAAACCACAGAGGTTAAATCTTACTGTATGTGTTCATGCAAGTGCGTTTATTTCGGTCAGTCTGACTGTGGAGGACGCAGCAGCGGATTAGAGGCTGGATTTCTATAGCAGTAGAGTCACAATGTTGTCATGTTTCTCAGCCCAAACTGTTGAATGTTTATTCTGGATAAACTGATTGATCCATAAGTGGCCAGTTTTCTTTCTTTACAACAATGTTCAAGCGAAGACTGTGTGTGATTATCTCCACTGTGAGCTTAGTTAAATGAGTTTGTTTCACGTTTTAGGGTTTGGATTTGCATTGCTGACGATGGGAGCCATAATTTCCAGGTGGAAGGTGATTATTGCATAACTGCATTTGTATAACATGTTATTCCTGAACTTCTGGGTCGTGTATTACAAATGAAATAACTATATTCCAACAGTCAAAGCCTTCCACTGTGGACCTTCTGGAGGCGCTTGATAAGGTGAGTTCTCCACTGTTCTTCAGCCCTGTCACCACATTGTGACCTTATCACAAATCCCAGAGCTGAATATACTCATCTGAACCGCAGGGTTGTATTCCCCCTCCTCTCAGAGACTCGTTGCTTTACCGCTGGCTCTCCTCCCAAAGCCTCTGTCAGTGTGGAGATGGTATTGACAGGCCCATCTGTTCACTGAGTTGCTGCGGTTGACCATAACTGTCCAGTAGTGGTCACTGCTTTGGTTTAGAGTGAGTCTCTGGGATACACTTTGCCGTCACAGAGGGCTTTGTATTTAATTGCACCCAGCACCTTAGATCTTTAACCAAGAGAGTTTATGTTCCGGTTTCAGTATTTATGTGTTCTGCATTAGCAGGGGTCAGAGGCTCACAGATTTATGATCTGCGATGGTCTTTAAATGTCACACTGAAAGAAAACACAACCAAGTCTGTTCATGGCACAATAAGCAAACATTTTAATTTAATAAATTGCATAACGGTAATAACATGCATAATGGAGTAATATAATGCTGTGTGATAATATCCTGGAAGCGGTGCATTCGTTAACCTGTGTTTTTTCTGTTGGAGTATATTTAATATATTTACTTGATTAAAACTAGTTAAATTATTTTTCAGCATAAAGCACATTTTTGGGTTGCATGACACTGCAGCTGTCCGTTTTTAGTGTAGCAAATCTTAATTTATTAACTTTACCCAAGCATTTGACAATGCAAATGGTAATACATTATTTTATTATGGCTTCACTCTGCAGGATATAAAGGACCTCGAAGAGTTTCGTGCAAAGAACCAGCGATTGCTGAAGTTATGGGTGGGCCGACTTCTCTTCTACTCATCTGCTCTGTACCTGCTCACCTGCTTGTGTGTGTATTATCTGTATTTTCCTGAGCAGTGGAGCGCTCGAATCATCACCGCCCTGCCTTTACTGTTCTTTCCAGCATTGTGAGTATCATTCACAAAAAGTGATATTGTTTCACAGTTTGTTGTAAGCGTGCTTCTCGTATTACTGTACAGTGTTAGCGCAGCTGATGTTTTTGTTGTTTACCTTCTCTCTATTATTTCTCTCTTTCAGAGTGTTGTTGGTTCGAAAGTTGCTCATCTTCCTTTTCTCTAAACGCACAGAAAAAAACAGTAAGCCCTCGACAGCTTCTTTTTTCAGCTACCCCAGTTTATTGTGCTTTGGTGTTTCTCATAAATGAGTTTCAGCACAGAAGAATTTGACAGGAAGCTGTATTTTGATTGACTGATTGGTCTTTTGACTGATTCACTGTTTGGTTGGTTGTTTTGGTGAATTCTTGTGTTTTCTCTCTTTTAGATGAAAAATTAGAGGATTTGAAAACACAAAAACGGAAAATAGTAAGTGTGAACACAAACTCACTAAAATGGTCCATCTGTACTGCTTACGCTTATACTTGGGGTAGCAGAAGCTTAAATAATGTTTTTTATATAATTGCTTAAAACAAATGGACTATGTTTTTGTCAGCTTGAGGAGGTGATGGAAACGGAAACTTACAAAAATGCAAAAATCATATTGGAGAGATTTGACCCAGAATCTAAGAAGAAAACGGTGAGTACAATACTGTGTAATAGAGAACTTTAGACGTGCTGGGATTTATCTTTGAGCTAGTATGTGTTTGATGGGTTGTGGTAGATTTGTCATTTGACTTTTTTGTTTTTTAACAGGAAGCAGAAGCCACTCCAGTCAGACCCCATATGACCCCTCGACCAGGACAAGGTTTGTTCCGCTGTTTTCAGTTGCAATTGTGTTACAGTGTGTTTATCTTTATCTATAATGTGTGGGGCACTTTCATTATGTCCAGATCTACGACAGCGCCATGTTGCCATGGCTACTCCAGGTCCAGTGCCCATGACTCCAGGAGCCACACCCCTCCGTACCGCCCCAGGGGGACCTCCAGAGAAAGTAGGAGCTGGGTCTGTAACAAGCCCTGCAGGAGCCAGTCCTGCCAATACACCACAAATGATGAGAAGGAGCTTGAATCCATATTCGCCAGGACCTGGAACAGGTTCGAAACAAACACAGGCCTGTGTATATTTGTATGTATCCTTGCTTAGATAAGTCAATGAAATTGTTAAATGGATGATAACTCTAAATTTTGTTTGGTTGAGTCATTTGGAACTGTTGATATACATATACATACCTATATCATAAAACATATACCATTATAAGCATTTAGCCACTTGAAGCCTAACCCTAAAGATTACCAGTAATTTACTATACCACAGTTAAAGGGGTTTTAGAGATTCACTGCTTTACTGTAATAATATTCATTCACATACAGAGAAGGTGTGTTCGAATGGTCTTGTTTCATTCTCATGAAAATGTAGTTTTTTAGGTTTGGTTGAAGGCATTAATACAGATTAGGCCTGTACAAAAACTACTTACTAGTTACTCTTGAGGTTACTGCATTCCTCAAAGGGTCTATAATAGTGCATACACATTAAACACTGGGTACTACCAAGTAAAAATTCTGTTTGTGGACATAGATGCAGAATAAAGCCCTTTATTGATTATTTTTGGGGCGTTTGCTTTATTTTGAGTTGACATGTAACTTAAGTTAATAAATGTTAATGTCACATCTCAGGTATGCGGCCCCCTGGTCCTCCTCTTGCTCGGCCCATCCTCCCTCGGGAGCGCAGCTCTGTGGACCGAATCATTGAGTATTTGGTGGGCGATGGACCTCAGAACAGGTATAACATTAGACCAGCAGCTTCTGTGAGTGTTGGTATTGGCCAGAATCATATCAAGAGTAAAATGGTATGTTTCTTGCCCTTCCTCTTTTATATCACATCTTTTGCTGTTTCACATTCAGATACGCATTGATTTGTCAGCAGTGTTTTTCTCACAATGGTATGGCTTTGAGAGAAGAATTTGAATATGTAGGTAAGCCTATCAAAACACAGTACTGAAGTCTTGTTTACCTGGGTTACTCGAAATGAGAGTAAAATGTTTCCTTGCCTGAGTATACTCTTATTCTGAAGTGTGACATTGTATGTTTTCAGCATTCCGTTGTGCTTACTGTTACTTCATGAACCCGGCGAGAAAGACACGCCCTCAGGCACCCAGACTCCCAGAATTCAGTTTTGAGCGCAGACTTCGCTCTGAGTCTCCTGAAACGCAGTCCTCTGCGGCCACAGAGACGCCAGAGGACAGCGACGCTCCTGAAGGTATTTCATTCCCCAAACAGCTAGTGACATCATAGTTAAGACCTCATAAACTCACCGTGTCATCCTGTCTTGACATCTGTCAATCACTCAAAATTTGAGTTGAGGTATGAGAAAGTCAAAACATATGAGTTTTAAAGAAATAAACAGTCATACAAAAGCAAAAAATATGAATCATTTGGTCTGTTTTGCTCTGTTTCTTATTTCAGAACCTGCAGAATGAGTGTTGGTGTGTATGAATGTGCTATTTTATAATATTTATGTTTTTGTAGTGGCGGCCTGCTCCACTCGTGTTTCATACTCTGGCACCCCCTGGAGTAAAGTTCATAGTTTCAGCAGTTCTCACTCAGGTCCCAGAACCTACACACACACACACACTCACTCTTACGTACACACTGCATGACGCTTCGGTTCTCTGCTTTTTTAATCACTGTGGTTAACAATCATGAGCGCAGTCATTTCTAGTTTACAAATCACTCTTATACACAAAACTACACAAAACAAGATGACTTAATCACCAGTACACAGCCAGAAAGTGAGTTTGAATGTGTGTTTGTATATTGCTGTACAGCTTATTATTGGTATAGATCTGATTTTGTCTGTTTGTATCTGTTCTAAAGAAAATATTCTGCATTTTTGGCATTGATCTTATTTTTGCCCTATATACAAATAGAAATAATCAAAAGATGCTTTTGTAGCACAACACAATTATCAACTGAAAACTAAAGTAAGACATAATCATTTGTTGTCAGTAGTCTTGGTCAGATACCCACGATGTACTGAATGTCTAAAATGCTGAATACTTCCACTGATCTGATATTACACTACCAATCAACAGTTTGGGTCACTTGACTGAAATGTTTCTTATGATATTATAAAAATCTTTTGATTTGAAGGGGTATGCTTAAATGTTTAAATTGGTTTTGCAGCTAAAATATCATTGTGCCACACTTTGCCTAAAATTTGCAAGAAATTTACTCATTAATATATTGTATTACATTACATTATATTATTATATAAAGTTTTACTTTGGATGTTTTCAATCACACCATAATTGCAATTGTATTATTAGGTAGTTGTGATGAGTTTACTGTTATATAATTAAAAGAATGAGTAAGTGACCTTAATCTTTTGGCCAGTAGTGTATATTTAAACTCTGACAAGCATGGCCCACCATCTTGAACAATTTATATTTACAATTTATGATCTGCTTATTTACAGTAGTGATAAGGCATTTTGTGATTCTTTAAATTTCTTATATTACTGAATGAGCAATACAACAAATTCTTTTCTTAATTTGCAGTGTATTAACAGACTTAATTCATACACACTCTCTTTCTGTCCTCTGCCTCTCTTTATCTGTTTCTTGGTCTTTCTCTCTCACACACACAGCGGTACAGTTGCTTTTAGCAGCATGATTAAGATCGTTATTAGCCCTGCTGTAAAGACAGGAACGCTCATCATCACCACACGTTTTTAATGCTGGTCCTTGTCGTAGATGGCTGGTGACCGCACCAGGCTTTTACATTAGCATGTGTTCCTAATTATCAAGACTTCCAACCAGCTTAAACAGTAAGACCGTGCTGGTCAACTAACTTCACCAACTGAGGTTAGTTGGTCAAAAGCAGGTATGATGCTGGTCCACCAAACCTAGATCAGCACCAAACCAGCATTTGCCAGCCTGGAACATGGAAAGGAATGCTGGTCTAAGCTGGTTGCTATATATGTATATTATGTAACATTAAAAAGTGCTAATCCAATGAATGCCCCTGTTACTCCCACAGTTGTTTACTTTGTAATTTTTTTTATTTACAGATGACATTGAAAAAACTACATCTACTGAAGCTCAAGACCCTGCTGCTGAAGATGCTCCTGTCGCACATGAGCCAGACACAGAGGTATCACCTCCGCAGCGTAGCCCCTCCCCATCAGATGCTGAGCTGGAACAGGAAGCGGCTGCAGTTCAGAGGGAACAACAGAAAGAGGAGTCAAACTAAATTCTGTGTGAATGCAGTTTAAACATGTTTAGGATCAGTGTTCTTTCAATTGAGCTTTTGGTTTTTCCGTTTATGACTTTACTCAGTCATTCTGTTGGCTGGTAAGAATTTTTACTGCTAATTTATTTATATCTACTGATGCAGAACAGCTATGACATACAGTGGTAAATATATTCATTTACATTATGTAATACTAATAGAGTGGTGCAGCCCATAGTGTCAACATCACCCAGTAAGACATGCCTTTGCATGGTTTGTTTATGAGGGCGATTTGCAGTCTGCTGTTGCAATAACATCACAATGTTAGTAAAGTTAGTATCATTTTACAGTGAAAGTGTTAGCATTCAATATTACATAGGAACAACATGTAGCAGGATCATTTTAACAGTGTAATCTTCATGTTTACAGTTACTCAGTCTGAACAAAAACACTCTATGCCAAAAGTGTTGTCTTGTTTTTTGGATTCTTAGATATTTATTGGCTGTGAGTTTCATTTTATTTGCGTGTGTGTGTGTGTGTGTGTGTGTGTGTGTGTGTGTGTGTTGGCCAACAGTTTTTTTTGTTGGAATATTTCAACTGTTTTGTGCCTTTCTGGTTAGGAATGTGACTGGGACTTGCTGGAGTTTTGTGGTTCTGATCTTTTCACAAGATGACAAAATATGACAGAATAATTAAACATTTCTCATGCTTTGGATGTTTTCTGCATTGATAGACGTTTACATTTTATAAAACCGTCATTTTGGGGCGTAACACTGGCATTAATTCATGAATGTAAAGTCAGATTGTTTTGGAGTTAAAGTTTTAAATTTTTCTGTTCACAAGTAAACAGATTTAATGTGCTTGGAGAAAAAAAGCTGGAATTGTCCATGTGTTCTAGGTTGGTTGTGTCACATTTACAGACTTCTGTGTGTGCATATACAATCCAATAAACGTTTGAATTTCTAAATTTGCATGTTTCTTTGAATGCTGTGATGCGAAAAAGCAAACTGCATTATTGAATTGTTTTAACAATAAAATTGCAAAAAGACTTTCAAATCTTTAGTGTGGTTTATATTAACATGGTTTATTCAGTATGTTTTACCAAGAAATACATTGAATTCAGATATGTCACAGCAGTTATTTTTTAAATATAACATATTTGAGAAAATACATATTTGTAGGAAATTTTCTCTTGATGCCAGTCATGTTTTATATACATTCCTTATGTGTTTTAGTAAGCTTTAGAAAAGACCATTGATTCTATATTGTGTTCTATATTACAGAACATATACATTTATATTATGTTCCCCTTTAACCACATAATAAAAACCTGCAGATCTGCATTTGTCTTTAAATTAAGCTGTTGGTCTGTCTGAAGTGAATTGCTGAAACAGGCTAACATCAAGTTAAAAGAGCAATTTCACTATATATCATTTACATTAAGTTTAAAACAGTAAAAAATCATTAAACATTACTACATAAACTGTAAACGTGAAAGACTTTAAGAAATAAATCTTTCGGCTTTAACATCTTCACACAATTTCAGATCTGCCAGAAGTGCACAAGGTCGAGCGCTTATATTTTTGACCTTGTGTTGGATTTAAATAAAGCACTGTTGAATGACCTGTGACGCGTCACACTCACATCCGGGTCCTTTATTAAACAGAGGGTCGCGCATGCGCGGTAGCTCCTCAGCGGTTCGACCTCTGCAGCCGGGTAAGTGAAGGAGATCGTACGGGAACCGGCGACTCTCAACAATCACAATCTTCTCTCATCGTTACTCTTAACGTTCATGTACTGAAACAATTGAATGCGTTTCATATTCATCTAACAATACTGCAATAGGAGGAGGAGCTATTTAGTGGCAGATTGCATTCTTAACGACCCGATATTGCGTTGACCTTAAACCGTCGGCTTTTTTCCCCATAGAGACAGACGCGGGTTTATTTCTCACACTCAGCGAGCTCAATCAAACATGTACGCCTGTGCGAAGTTCGTGTCCACACCCGCACTGGTGAGTACATTTCTGAGGCTTTGGCAGATGAAGTGCTCTTCATTATAATGCATGTTTGGTGCGGGAGAGGCCTGCTGCGCTCCACCTGATGTTGTGACTGCGATCTTCTGCATCAGATCCACATATCACTGCTGCACGTTTCCTTCATCGTGATGTTTAACGTGTCATTGCACAGCAGATAGTTGTTGCTAATGCTGTCGTCTGAACGGCTGCTCCAGTGCAGTCAAGGTCATTATCAACCTTTATCAGCAAGTCATTGTTTCATATCCGGCTGAGATGTTTAACATATGCAGAACTTTATATAAATGCATGAAGAGAGCTTAAGGATAAAGTTGGTCTTGTCTGTTTATTAATCAACGTTGCATTGGTCATGTCCAGGAGTGGACACAGACTGAAGCTTTATTCATTCAAATAGTGTCTCGTTTTGGTAATTGTAATGACATTTAATAAATAATTGGTAAATGTCAAGCATAATTGGTAAACGTAGCTGTTGAATGTTAATTGTATACTTTGGACTTGGTTCTGCCCACTTAATGCAAGTGTTGTATGTGGAGGCAACAGTTGGACTGTGTGTGTCGGTCATGTTTATTATGAGTTTAATCAATTTAATAACTGTAAATTTTGACACATGGATCAGGTGCTAATCTGACATGTCTTCTCTCAGGTCCGCTCTGGCTCAAGGGCTCTGTACAGACCACTGTCTGCCACCGTGCTCTCCAGGCCAGATGTCAGTTCTGCAGAGGTGAGTCTGGGGCTTCTATATACAAACCTGCATATTTTTCTTGATTTAGACTCTTCATGTCAATATTTAGGATCTGAGCTATTTACTGTTTTGTAAATGAAATTTTGCTACACTTTAATCAATTAATTGCCTGTTATTTGTATTCTAAAAGTCAAATTGATGTGTCCTAATAAGTTCATGCCTTACACAGACATACACACACACATTTTTATTATGAAATGAATGATTGCAGAATAGGTCTAGGTTTTGGAATTAATTTGGTCTCTGCTTCATCTCAGGCCAGCCCCGCCTTCCTGCCACAGACTGCCCTTTCCCAGGTTGCAGTGCGGGGTTTTCAGACAAGCGCAATAAGCTGTGACATCGACACAGCTGCCAAGTTCATCGGCGCTGGTGCTGCCACCGTAGGAGTGGCAGGTTCAGGAGCTGGAATCGGAACTGTGTTCGGGAGCCTCATTATTGGATATGCCAGGTAGACTAGACCCCTGAAATCGAACAGCTGATCTAACAACATGGTCCACCCAGAACATGCTCAGCATTTGCACGAAATGAAATCTTTTTCCGGGTGCGAGAGAAATTTTTGGAAAATGATTTCAGATTTGTTAGGTGTATTTTGAAAGGCATTTGTTTAAATGCATTGTAGATATCTAAAGGTCAACCTTTAGAAAAAATGGGCTTGTGGATAGTTTACAATTTGTAGTGTTAATTTCAGGTAGCCCATCCTGACCCACCTGTACATTTCTATGACAACTGGCCAGCATTTGTGTTTGTTATAGGGGATTCAGTGATGAGTAACTGCTGTCTTTCTCTCTCACAGGAACCCATCTCTGAAGCAGCAGTTGTTCTCATATGCTATCTTGGGGTTTGCCCTGTCTGAGGCTATGGGTCTCTTCTGTTTGATGGTGGCTTTCCTCATTCTGTTTGCCATGTAAATACAGCTCTGTCCATCTTCCACAGCTGTGACCACACGTTTTACACTGGCTACCAAAAGTTGTGTTGGTGTCATTAAAATTGTACATTTTCCTAGTTTTTGTTGAAGGCTGATACAGTAAACATGTATTGTAAAATATCCAATCATGAAACAAATACATGTATTTCAATATTTACAATGTCTTTTTTGTGTCTTCTGGATTCTGTTCCATTGAAGATAATGACTTATTTAATGTGTTTTATTTAACACAAATTTAAAATGCTACATTCACGTCCAAGAACTTCACCCTTATCTTAAATGTGTTAGAGTAACTGGAATAAGTTGGGAGTTTATGCCTTTTGAATCATTTAATTGTCATTAGTTAAAAGGAAAGTTATTTTTAATATCATGAAGATTCAAGTAGATCGTTTCCAGACACTGAAGGGAAAGAGATTTAATTATAGGCCAGAAAATAAGCTAATTGCAACTGGTCCTCTAATGTAATGATACATTTGCATGCTTAATTATAAAAAGTAACTTGTAATGAGTTCTTAAGTTATACATACATTATATCAAGATTTGTATGGTATGAACGCAATGTGCTACCAGTTAAGCTACAGGAGAATACTAAAACATAATAAAAACATGAACAGTAATGCTTGTATGATGTTCCTGTGCAACAGATGAAGGTTTTGGGCATGCCTCATTTCGTTCATGGGGAACTCAAAGGTGTAGTGTACGCTTTAATGAGTGCAAAGTACTAAAAGTGGGAAGCTTATCTTCTAGTGTTTCTGTAGTTCAACTGATGAAGTATTTTGTCAGCGACGCATAAGTTGTGGGTTCGAGTCCCACGGATCACACGAGTAATAAAATGCATAACAGGAATGCACTGAGTGTTGACTGTATAAAGGTAAGTGTGAGATCGTGTAAAGTTAGGGATCTCACATTGATATAAATAAATTACAGCGATGTTTTCTTCAGCTGTGAGGCTGGATAGTCGCCGGCAGGTGGCGCATGTGTGTTAGTGTAGCGGACACAGATCCGCTCCCAGATCAGTTCTGACGCCTGCCCGGATTTCTCACCCTCTTAACCAGAAGATGAAAAACTATATGCTGATTATTCAGATAACTGCGCTGTTTCTTTTTGGTGAGTAACCATGTTTCTGCTAGTGAGTCTATAAGGCATGAAACAGATTTCTCGAATAGAAAACAAACTGTTAAATTAACTTTATATTTTAATATGTTGATTCAACAGGCTGAAGGTTATCTGCTGTGCCAAAATGGGTGCCTACCTAAAAAACAACATCTGTGGCGACTTAAGCAAGACAAATCGTATTTTCACCTAATCCTTTTCGTCCAGATGATTTTTAGTTCATTATTAATATTATTACATTATTAATATGAAGTGAATTTCCAGACTGAATTATAAATTCAGCTAGTTCAGACGTTTTAAAGTCTTACAGGTTTTGGAGACTGAACGCGTCTGGTTTGACGGACTGGCGCAGGTGCGCGGCCGCTCGGTTTCATTCAGTGCTTTGTGGCTGATATGTTACACTGATGTGGCGCAGTGTAATTTGCTATTTCTGGAGATATGTTTACATCCATACCTGCCCTCTCAGCTGTGGCTGATCTCAAAGCTGCAGGGTAAATGGATCCTGTGGCTGTCATTTGGATACCGGTTGTGGCCAGACTTAAACAGAAGAAACGCCTCCTGCTTTTAAGTATCTTACATATGTGTACGGGTTCATGTCCTCACACACCTGTGTGAATCCAGACACACAGCAATATTATTGAGATTTCTGGAAGAAAGGTTTGATTTCTGGTTTTGAACTTGACAAAAGTTTTTGACAGATTTCTGGTCAACTTGACACAAAATCAAATGATCAGCCCCACATATATGTCTGAATGACACTGTACGCTTTTCTATGATTTAAGAACATTGTGCTAAATGTAAAAATGTGTTGAAAAGTTACAGTCTGGGTTAGGTTATATTGTTTATTACTGTGTATGACTGTGTATGTCCCCATTTAGACAGATAAGTAAACGTGTGTGTGTTGCAGGACCAGGACTGTGCTCAGAAGATGAGACCAGATTAGTAAAGACTCTGTTTACTGGGTATAACAAGGTTGTTCGTCCTGTCCGCCATTTTAAGGATGCAGTAGTGGTTACTGTGGGACTACAACTCATTCAGCTTATCAGTGTGGTAAATCTTCTCTCTCTCTCTCTCTCTCTCTCTCTCTCTCTCTCTCTCTCTCTATTACAGAATCCAGCATTACTGCCTGTGACTACCATTGAAGGAAACATATATTCCCCAATATATATATATATATATAATATATAATATCCTGATTATTGGTCAATCAATATCGAGTTTTCACATTTTATATTTGGACACCCTCAGTCTTAAACATTTGGTTTCATTCTAATACTATGATTAAAAGTGTTTACATTGCCGATACACAAACACACACTTGCTATCTTACCCTGTTTTTCTCTGCTTCCTTTTTCTAATATCATCTCTTTCCTTCTATATTAACAGGATGAAGTTAATCAGATTGTCACCAGTAATGTCCGGCTCAAGCAGGTGCGGTTTTCAGCTGCTGTTTCTGTTCCCATGAACTGAACTGTGTATCCGATAAGGGCACAGAAAATGTGCAATGCTGTAACTTCCCAGGACTGGAATTGGGAAACACTGATCTAGATAAATAAAAACTGCTGGAGACAGTCAGGAATCATCTATGCATGTGTTCTGTCTCTCTCTCTCTCCCTGCCTCTTCTTTCATTCTCCTTCTGTTTTCATATTCAGCAATGGAAGGATGTGAGTCTGCAGTGGAATCCTGATAACTATGGTGGCATCAGAAAGATCAGAATTCCCTCCACCGACATCTGGAAACCTGATTTAGTTCTTTACAACAAGTATGTGTCAGCCTGTTCGTTTGAGCATTAGAATGTAAATATGCGTAGATCTAGTATGATGTCCATGTGTATGTGTATGTTTACATATGCAGTGCTGATGGAGACTTTGCCATCGTCCATGAGACGAAGGTCTTGTTGGAGCACACAGGCATGATAACATGGACTCCTCCAGCCATCTTCAAGAGCTACTGTGAGATTGTGGTCCTTCACTTCCCTTTTGACCTGCAGAACTGCAGCATGAAACTTGGATCATGGAACTATGATGGCAATCTTGTCATCATCAACCCGGTAACCATGACAACACCCACACAATCATCAATTATGGCTCCGTACCTAAACAACATTTACAATATTTAAAACCATATCTCCTTTCTGTATCTATTTTGAGGCAGGTTTTGAAGTTGTGTGTTTGTGTCTGTAGGACAGTGATAGGCCAGATCTCAGTAACTTCATGGAGAGTAGAGAATGGGTGATGAAGGACTACAGGAGCTGGAAACACTGGGTGTATTACACCTGCTGTCCGGACACACCCTACCTGGACATCACTTACCACTTCCTCCTGCTCCGCCTTCCGCTCTACTTCATCGTAAACGTCATCATCCCCTGCATGCTGTTCTCCTTCCTCACTGGGCTTGTGTTCTACCTGCCCACAGACTCTGGTAACCCAGTGTGTGAAAGTGATGTAGGAAAGACATATGCATTTGTGTGTATCAGAAAATACGATCTTAATAACCGTCACTGGTATTACTGTAATTTATACTCTAAATTGTCATGTTGATATTTACCTTGGCCCACATCATTTGTCCTACAGACATGCATAATACCCCAAATTGTATATTTTTAAAGACGTGTTCCAAATCATGACATTGAGGGTGGGACCTGTGCCATATCTAAGGACTAGAATATCATAGAAACTTGTGAGCGTTATCTTATAAGTGGACTAGTGAGCAACTGCCTAAAAACTGCCCAGAACACCTTAGCAACTGCATATAAACACCCTGGCAACCACCCACAACATCCTAGGATTGTAGCAGTGACTTTTTTGCAGGGAAGACCTCCTCACATGCTCTGTGTAAATTGTAGAAATCTGGTCATCTTTAAACTGTGTTCTTTACTGTGTCTTTACCCATGCAGGTGAGAAGATGAAACTCAGCATCTCTGTCCTGCTTTCTCTGACTGTGTTCCTGCTGGTGATTGTGGAGCTCATCCCCTCCACGTCCAGCGCCGTTCCCCTCATTGGCAAATACATGCTGTTCATCATGATCTTTATCATTGCCTCCATCATTACCACTGTGATCGTCATCAACACGCATCACTGCTCACCCAGCACACACACAATGCCGGCCTGGGTGCGCAAGGTAAATATGAAGAGAGAGAGTAAGGAGTGGGTGCACATGCTAATGTGAAAGATATAATGAATGTCCAGTGAGTTACAATTCAGTCAATGTTTGTGAGCTTTGAAACGATTTCAAACTATATATTCTTGGGAACTAGGCATTAAAAATTGTGACATAATTGTGAAAAGAGGCTGATGACAATTCAGTCCCGCTCTTTCTTTTCATAATGTTTTTGTACTCCTGGATTACCCCATAAGATTCTTTTGATGCATGTTGACTTTGGCTCTCATCTTCCCAACAGATCTTCATAGACACCATTCCAAACCTGATGTTTTTCTCCACCATGAAGCGGCCATCACAGGAACGACAGGTTAAGCATCTCTTTCTTGCTGATTTTGACATCTCTGACATTTCAGGAAAACCCATGCCAGCTTCTGTCATCTACCACTCACCCATAACCAAAAATCCAGATGTACGAAGTGCCATCGAGGGTGTGAAGTACAACTCAGACACCATGAAAAGTGACGAGGAGTCCAACAACATGAGCACATTTGTTTTCTTTTTCAATTCTGCACCTTATCTTTTCCTGCTCTACATATTTCTCATGCTTTTTCTCCTCATGTTTGTTTTTATCCATCTTCCTCTTTAATTTCAATCTCTTCTTTCTGTGTTTTTATAGGCTGCTGAGCAATGGAAGTTTGTCGCCATGGTGCTGGATCACATTCTTCTGTGTGTGTTCATGGCTGTGTGTATTATTGGCACGCTTGCCGTGTTTGCCGGTCGACTTATCGAACTCAGCATGCTGTGAGAGGCCCAGATGAAGCCAGGGACTGGAGTGAAATGCCAGCCATGTCTTGCCACTCTTTGCTGAGCTGTAGCAAAGACGTTACCTGCTCAGATCATATGTTAATAGAACAGAGAGCTTAGCCAAACAACTGGAAAATAAGACACACTTACACAGAGTTCTACTCTTGTGCAGTGTTTCTGTAATACTATTGCTGCACCAGCGAGATTGTCGGTATACTGTATGCATATTTATGCCTTAAAACTGTGTAATTTTCTTTGTTTTAAATGACACTCTCCTAAACAAACTTATTATGCAAAGATAACTGTGAGTAATGGTCAGTTACTCACAGTAAAAAGTGTAAGCCCTGTGTCTGTGTCAGAACATTATATTATGTTCCCACTTCATACGGAAAATGAGTTTGGAGCAGGAATTCAGCAAACCTGTTTGTGAACACTCATTATTCTAGCAATTCTAGAGTCACAGAATTTACACAATTCATCCTGAAACACAGAAATATAAGAATGTGTGGCATTACTATGTTATATTTTATTTAGGTATATTTTATATATTTTGTTTAGTGGAATTTGTTTTGCCATGTAGATGACTGATTGTAGTCTGTTTCCTTTGTTGTTAACCAATGTATTTGAATGGCTTAATATTCAGAAAAAGAAATAGGTGAATAAACTGTATAAATTTTGTATAAAAACAGCAAATACAAAAATAATTAAAACCTAAGTATAATGTTTGTTTTTAAAACACCAGGATTTTCATGATAGTTTATGTTCTTGTGTTTGTAACTGAAAATATTACTACAAATATGTAATATAATGAAGGCTGGTTTCACAGACACTGTTTAGACTAAGCCTGGAGTAAGAGTTATTGTGTTAATTTTGAACTAGGACATTTATAGTTGGTTATTTCTTTTAACCTGAGACTCCCTAGTTTAAAATTAATTTCAATTTAAGCAGTATCTTAGTCTGGATTAATTGCACTATTATTAGTCTAGTTCTGACTTAATCCCTGTCTGAAAACCTGCCCCCTTGAAGTTTATTTTTGCTTGAGAGGTTTTTATGAATAATCATACAGTACTTGTCTTGTGTATGCACAATAAATAACACATTATATAATGGTGTTTTGATTGTATTTACTGATTTTATAATGATGTTTTTTTGCATTTTATGCTTATAAGGTTCTGCATTGTCAATTGCAGAGCAGCTGTTTCAGTAACTGCTTTATGTTTTATGCTAGTTTAGATTTTTAAACAAGATCATCTTGTATGATTTATAAGCTTGTTTCTTCATGGGGACTTAAAGAATGTCCCTGAAGGGTAAAAATGTACAGGTATTATTATACTTGTGGGACATGTGGTCCCAATAATGTAGGTAATACTAGGACACACACACGTTCACTTGTCTATCTAAATGGGGACATTTCATAGACTTCTGTTGTTTTAATACACAGCTAGTCACAAACATTATAACTCACTCACACTAACACCAACAGAGAACTTTCTGCAATTTTTAAAAGCCTTGGTTACACTATTTGCATAGTCTTGCTCGGATTTTGCACACTTTTGGATGCAAATGTCACCAACATACGGTTAAGTAAAGCCACACATCTGGAAACGTCGCATCACAGACGAGTGTCCCGGATAACGGAAAGAAAACTAGAATTAGAAAACATCACGACCTGCAGAGAGCAAATATTGAGCGCCACTTCCCTCATTTAAAGAGATGCGATACTGCACGATGTGTTAAACTCTCGTGTGCGCTGTTAAAGAAAAAGCCTGCAAGTTTGTCCAGTCAATGTGATGGGCGGAAACTGTGGAGAAGTGTGTGCATGTTTTCTGCTGTGAAGGAGTGGCCCACAGCTTGAGTTCCTCCGACTTTATCTGGATGTTTGATGGCGATGATCGCTGCTGCGTTTAGCTCGTAAGAGGCTCTCTTGATCGCGGAGAAAAAGACGCACACCGCCGGTAAGTCCTGGTGGTTATAAGCGAGTAATTTAAAGATCTGGACATACAATTGAAGATACAATTGTGATACGATCACCCGGAATATTATTTAATTACAGTGACATGCTCACGTCTCTTATCGTCCCTACGGTTTAATACCTTTTCTCATCCACAAAAGCGTGAACGTTGCCAACTTTAGGGGCAGCGATGTGTCCCCGCTTCCCGTGGTGTATGTGGCATACATAAACGAGCTAGAAACTTTTTTTGTGTGTCTTTATACAAAGCAAACAAATGTGAACTGCTCTGATTGACAACCATACGTGATCTTGAAGGGCATCTGTGACGTCACGCACTGCGATACATTGTATCAGAGGTCCGGTTGTTTAAAGGCTGATCGTGTCTGTAGGTGCGGGAAATGAGAGCCATACGCCGCCTTCTTCCTTTATGACTTCCTTTCCCTTCGCTGTAAATGTTGGATTTTGCTCGGTCATTGTCGCAAGTGATTTTAAACAGAGTATCGCAGCTTTTCTCATTCATTCAGCTGGAGGTTTGTGTGTGTTGGTTTGGTGTAAAAAACTGCTTGATTATTGCAGGGCTGACAGCTCGCTTTATAAATGAATGCATGCTGTCAACCCCAGTTTGCTCTGTGATTTTTTTATTTTATCATGTGGGTTTCAGCATCTCTCAGCTGTGACAATATTAAGCAACTTTTGATTTAAAACCGCAATAAGTTGCTGCTGGTGTTCATAGTCTGGCAGTATCACCTGAATAAAAACGAGCTGCATAATCCACATAAAAGTTTTGCATTAACTTCCTCTTTGTTTCATGTAGTCATAACTTCTCTGTTGGTTGGTTTGATGTTCGTTTTGACCAGCAATACAAAGACATTCAGAAATCATGTGACGGGGATCTGAGGTCAGCCATTAACTTGCATATAGCCAGAGGTGTCAACATTTCGGACGATAAAGACTGCATAAAAAAGGGATGAAAAAGCAGAATGAGAAAAGTGGCCACTTTTCTTGGTGGATATTCTAACATTATTCTAGCTGAGCATTTTAAGCCACATATTTATGCGTCAGATGTGGCATTATAGGCATGAGACATTAAGTCTTGCACACAAACGTTCAGATAACATTACACATGCTTTGTGGGTCGCTCCTTCCTGTCTGATTCTGCAGGTATGGTGTAGAAGGTTGCAGGAAGGTTTTACTTCGTTGAAGGACAAACACATCTCTTCAAAATCTACCTGATTCAACATTATAGGGAGAGAAAGTTGAATAAGCATTTAAAGATCCCCTGACATGTCCAGTGAACACAGTTTTCTTTCCTGTGTCAACATTTTTTCTGTGTTAAAATAGCTGATTACCTTCACCTCACAACAGTGAAACATTTATCTGGGGGGCAGTTGTGGCCTGATGGTTAGTGAGTCAGGCTTGTAATGAGAAGGTTGAAATTGAAGTGCCCTTGAGCAAGGCACCTAACACCCAATTGCTCCCCAAGCACAGCAGTGATGCCCACTGCTCCGGGCATCAGTGATGGGTTAAATGCAGAGGTCACATTTCGGGTATGGGTCACCATATCTGACAAATATGTCACTTTCCAGTGGAGTTTGGTGTTTAAAAACATGTTTTTTTTGTTTGTAATTAGTAGTGAGATGTGGGTAGTATGGTTGGCATTCTTGCAGACAGCCTGATCTAGATCAGTATATAACACGTGGAACACCATCTAAGAAGATACATTTATTTTGCATTTGCAAAATTTACATTTACATTGTACGTTTCTTAGGAGTACACAATATTTTTAAATGTCCTGGAGTAGAAGCCGCAATTTTATTGGGAATTTAAGAGGTTATACACTGTCTGTGTCCCCGTTTCTCAGTTATACTTACACAGTGAATCCACTGGAATTTCCACACTTTGGTTTACCATTTTCAATAGACTGATGTGTTCAGGGCACACCACAGTCTCGCTTGTGTTTTTAGGACAGATACATTAGTGTGTGAAATGGGACAGAGGGTTTGTCTTGACTGCTACAGAGGTAAAATATATTACGAGCTTGTACAAGACACTGGCATTGACTAGTTGCTAAAGGAACATAATGTCCAGCCAGAGTGTCTGTTTTAAACATGATGGCATTTCAGACTGTTGGATGTAGAGCAGAATCTGGACAGTACAGCTGTATCTGTGTGTATTCTCCTGTCCATCTCTACTTTCCTCATTCACAATACTGGAATGTAAATATAGTCTCAGTCCAAGAGCTTTTACTGTGTGCACTACTCTGTCATTTCCTCTGTCACTTCTAATCTCATGCTCACACCTTCTTTTATTTCATCCCCACTCCATGTCATCTCCGCCTGTTTGTTTTATACCTTTGGTTACTTTCTGTTTACAATGTGGCATTTGTCAGTAAAAACTGACACCTATCCGTGTAGATGCAGCCCTATGCAAAGCAATATTTTAAGGTTTGATAACCGATGCAATTGTACAGGTGTGTACTTGCAATTCAAGCACATGCACAAAAAACAGCAATATATATTATTTTGAATACACATATTCATTAATGTAAATGCAATGCGTGTTCCAATGTAATGTAAATGCAATGCGTGTGTTCCAGTGAATAATAACAATATTTCTGCACAGCATCAGGAAGTTCGCTCACTTCCCGTTGCATTTGCTTTAGTGCGCAGAACGTAAAAGGCAAATGCCTGAGAGAGTGAACATAGGAGAGAGAGAGGTGGAGAGAGAGAGAGGAAGTGAAAGAAAGCAACAAATATTAATTGGTGACTGAAAGATGATATCTTTAAGGAATTAGTTCCTAAAAATGAAAATCCTCTGAAAATAAAAATGAACTCACCTTTGGTTTCTGCATGTCTCATTGTACGTTTATCATCATAAAACACTCACGAACCAATAAGATTTAAAGTTATCAACGTGGCAGCATGTTTGATTTTATTGTGTTAGTTATGTTAATGTCTTTATTTTGCTTTCAAGTTCACGAAATAAATTCAAAATATTAATCGTTTCCTCACACACACTACTGTTGGTTTCAAAAGGCATTTATTCATCTACTGGGGTGATTTGGATAACCATTGTTATGCATGTACAGTCCTATATGAGCACATTAAGTGACAGAATGTTTTTATAACAAAACATTTGTTTAAGATCGTCTGAAGAAAGTCACACACATCTTGGATGGCATGAGGGTGAGTAAATTATGAGAGACGTTTCTTTTTTGGGTGAACTGTTCCTTTAAGGAATGTGAGCAGATGGTTTAAATAGCTCATAAACTGTGCATGAGTTTTTCCATGTGTCTGTGTTTTTCCAGTTTCTTACTGTCTCTCTCGTCACCTCTGTCCTGACAGTATTAACTATCCTCCACCTGTGTGTTTATGAAAAGGGAAGTGAGAGGTAGATGTGCTTTATCTCTTCCTGTTTATAGTCTCTCCCGGATGTCACCACTGAGGGTCTTTGTAGAGCTTGCACATGAATTGGGCGAGAAGTAATTGTGGGTGTTGGAAGGGTGTGGCAATATGCGGCATGGTGCTAAAATTTATTTCCTTTTATTAACTACTATGTGTGTGTGTTTTGATTTCCTACATTACAATGTAGGAAAACCTGACTAGGATCAGGTTTTCCTACTACAAATTAAAAAGCTTAGTAGAAATACAAATGTTTTAATGACTGAAGGTTTGTGAAGGGTTGTGGATAATGATAAGCTCAGTATAAATGGAATGTCCATGTAATGATAATACCAACATGTGTGTGTGTGATATAATAAGAGTGTTAATGAAACTTCTCTAGTTTTCTGCGTCTCAGAATTCACCTTTGGATTTTCTTGGTCTTCCGACACTTTTAACTATGATCGCTATGTAAGACCACATTACTGTGTAAGGTCGTCTGATGAGGTGTTTAGTCTGCTGTGATTGGTGTGATTCAGGCCTGTGGGTTTTTCTTAGCTTTAGAAGAGAGGTGCTACAAGCTGTTGTTAACTATGCTACAGTTTGGTTTCTTGTTAGTTGTCTTTGTTAAGCATTAGTATTACTGTTACTCAAGATAAGGGGCTTTTTCAAAAAATCCAATGCTAAGTACTAAATATCATAGTGAAACTCGCCAACTCGCCAACACAACATGTGATTTAGACGTGATAATATCTCTAATGAACTATTTTCACCGAGCTTTTTGCTGGTTGACTTTCATATGGCAAAAAATAACATTGGCAAGAGGTCCTATAAACCAGATTATTTATTGAGACTTGTGGGTGGGCTTTTTTTGAAGGCCAGTATGCAGTCCACCTAACAACATCCTAGTAACCACTCGGCAGGACAATCGCATAGCATAGCAACACCATGGCAGCTACTACACCGAAGCAATGTTGTGGTGAGTGGAACAAACGTCACATTTTCATACCTTTCACTTCTTTGTTTGTCAGGTCCTAATAAGAGGAGGTGACACCAAAGACAGAAAATGCCAGTGCCTCCTCCCCTCCCCCTCCACCACCCCCCACCTTCTCTCAGGTACATGCATCAATTACCACACACATATTTAAGTGGAGTTAAAAAAAACTGTAAATATGAAAATATCTGTATTTGTATTTGCTCGCAGGCAAACACAGAGAAGCCTGTCTTGAATAAGACAGAACAACATGGCAGGAACGCTCTACTCTCAGACATCAGCAAAGGAGCACGACTGAAGAAGACTGTTACTAATGACCGCAGTGCTCCTGTACTTGACAGTAAGAATCTCCACACAAGCCAGTTAGTCTTGCACCAAAATCAGTGTGATTGACCTGACCCTTTGTGCTACTGTACCTTTAAGTTGTTTATGTAAATGACCTTTGTTATGATTGGCTAACTTCATTGCATGTTAAGCAGTAAAGTAACAGTGAGTAGAAAGGCTTGCCTCACAGCCAGAAACAGCACGCTTTTATTTTTATTAAAAGCATTATTTTTAGCTGTGTACTGTCTGGTATAATAACAGTATACTGATGTTATGATATATGATGTGATCATTTGTATTTTTACCACTTCCTCAATACTGAATAATGAGCGTTTCGCATTGACAAAACCACTGAGCATGAGTGAATGTCAATGTAAAAAACATGAGGCTGTGGCTTGAGATTCATGCAAAGGCAAATATTTTTTCAGTTATCGGTGCCATTGTAGAAATTTGATGTTAGCAGTGAGCTATAATAAATTTATTCTGTTGACGTGTCCAATAACAGGTGGGTAATCAAGATAAACTGAATAGTATTCGGCTGGTCATGCGATCTCAACATGGCCGCAACCCACCGTATGTAAAATTAAAGCAGATTTCATTAGGCTACTGATATGACTGGGTTTATATATTTTAAGCGCATACACTTATGATTTTTTGGGGGAAATACTTTATGATGTGGAAAAATTTGTGACTGCAATGTGTAAATGTAGGTGGACGTGCTCATGGTTGCAGTGGGATACTGCAAATGTTTGGGGTTCTCACACAAACCATGAGGCAGAGCCCCACCCACAACTAGTGATGTCAAACGCAAGCATTTGTATGAGGTGTGAAATGATCTCACTGATGGAGACAGAGTTAGTTTTGTTGCATAATATATGAGACCCAGCCAGCCAGTCAATCAGTTGTGTCATGTCACAAATACTGCTGTTGATTGTTTTTTAGGTGAATTTTGTATCTAGCTTCTGTGGCATCTTTTTTAAAAGGCAAATGGACATGTTTTTCTACAAAACGTATTAATAATGTGAAACAGCAGTGAGAGATGATTGTGGCAGTGTAAGTTCTGTGTTTGTTTTGACAGAACCCAAAGGTGGTGGAGGTGGAGGCGGACCCGGAGGTGGAGGAGGAAGCTTTGGGGGAGGAGCCCCAGCTGGTCTGGGTGGGCTCTTCCAGGGAGGGATGCCAAAGCTGCGCTCCACTCGAGATGGTAAAAACCACACACAAGTATCATTTTCAAGCATGGTCATCTGTGCACTCTGGCTGTACTGTATAGACATTTCTACTGATACCAAAAGTTAATGAATATTCTAAATCTATGTGTGCTGAATTCCACAGAACTGAATGCTCCACAAAGTTCTACACGTGCCCCACCCATTGTGTGTTTAGTGTGCAATTAGCATAATTTTATTTTGTTTCTTGCTACCAATATTAACAATTTTGTTACCAGTGTGTTTTGCCGGAAATGCAAAGCTTTAGTGTTCACACTTAAAGCTTCAATCGAGACATTATGACTTTCAAATATTCAACACTTAAATGCACAGTATGAAAATTAGGGATGCGGCGATCTGATATTGCCAAATGTAAAGTAAATATCTGATCCACTATGATGTAAATGCGTTAAGTGACTTGCTTTATATTAAGATGTGTCGCAGAGATGTACAGAAAAGATCTGCTGTGTATTAAATGAATTTATCACCTGTGTGTGTGTGTGTGTTGTGTGTGTGTGTGTGTGTGTGTGTATTTGTGTGTGTGTGTGTGTGGAACAGACGGAGCAGCACAAATAGAACAAAAAGCAAATAAAACTATTACAAGTTCATTAAGGCAAAACCTCTTCAAGAAGCGTTTAATCCACATTGTAGATTCACTCAGTCACACAGAGCAGAAGATAATTATAGCTTAAGCTGGACTTATGTACACATGATGTCAACATGATTTTGCCGAAAGTCATATGGTAACCTTGTAAGTTTCAGCCGTGAGTCTTTGCTGAGTTGCTCGCTCAGCTAAAGTGCATTGTTTATTGTCAAAATAAAATTGACTAGAATAAACAACAATTTGATCAAAAAAGCTGTAAAAAAGTACAATCAGTATCTGCAGGTACTCAGTGTTGCTATCGGTATTGTGCCATCCCTAATTAAAACATATATTTCTAAATACAAAATAGATCAAGAATACGTTGTTAGAATGCAAAATAATAAGTCCTCATATCATTGGTCAGCCCAATCAAATCAGTGGAATAATTATAAATAAAACACTAATTGGCCAGTACTGATGTAGATTTATGTACATCCTTAACTTTCACCACGTTTCTTTATGTTCTCAAGATTATTTTCTTGCTTTCAGATTCTGGTAGTGTCAGGCCTCCAGTTCTTCCACCTGGTGCTCGTACCTCAGGTCCACGGCCTTTTGGAGGGGGATTTGGCTCCGCCCCTCGTCCACCGATGCAACGCAGTGAATCGTTTGACCTCTCACGGTTCCGAATGACCCCTCCCCGGCCTGAAACACCTGGAGGGCCTCCTCCCCCTCCTCCCAGTGCCCCGCGACCCTTTCAGAGCGGCCCACAGAGCAGGGGATCACCGTCACTTCCCAGGGCACCCCGTCTGGGTTCCACAACAACGCCTCCACTTCCAAACTTTCCCGGACGACAGTCTGCACCTCCACCAGGTGGATTTGGTCGCTCTCCTTCCATTCCTTCACCCCACATGGGCCATGCTGGACGGCCCCCTCCTCCTCCTGTTCACCCTGGAAATCGTTCCTCCTTGCCCCTCACTCGGGACAGTCCACCCCCTCCACCTCCTTCATCAACAAGTAGTAAACCAACACCTCCTCCAGCTCCTTCTCCCGCCTCATTGCGGGCACCTGTGAGTGCAGCACCTCCACTGCCACCAGGCCGCCCAAGTCCATCCAGCCCTGAGGAGCATATGCCACGCCTTCCCGAGCGGAACCTGTCACTTGGTTCACATCCCCCGGCCCCTCCACCTGGGCGATCCGGACCCCTCCCTCCACCTCCTGCTGAGAGACCACCTGCCTTGGGCAGAAGTGCATCAGGTCGAACAGGTGCAGTTTCAGGTGCATTATGTTGTTGGACTTGAGTGCTGCATCTTTTAAAGCTACTTTGATTCAGAAGCCCAAAGGAAAGTCTAATTTAAATGATTAGCATAAAATGCAATGGTTTGGAGAAACATAACAATAACAATTTAAAAGCAGAGACTTCTCTTTATACTAGTGCATGACACCTGTGTGTATTTTGTGTGTATTCACAGGTCCCCTTCCACCTCCACCTCCCTCTGGACGTCCAGGAGGAGGAAGTGTGAGGTCATCACCAGCCCCTCCCCCACCAAGCAGGCCAGGTATGGAGGCTCACCGTGTTGGAAGTAGACCACCCCTCCCACCAGACAGACCCACATCTGGACCACTGCCCCCACCTCCCCCAACCATGGGCAACGGTTTCCACAATCAGGGGCATCAGATAGGTATTATTACATGTGTAAATGGTGATTGGTTCAACCATCGATGGATTGGTTTTTACAAAATACAAAACCTTTTATCTAAATGTATCAGATTGAGGAACCCAGAAGGTTCTGTGTGTAATGTTTACTTCCCTTGGAAAACACATTTAGCTCTATCAACAGCATCTGTAGAATTGCAATGGAACAAGCATTACAACATCTCAAAAGTGTAGCCATAGGACATAAACATCATACATGTCAACATGGGGCAAAGCTACTTAAACTAGCATAGTCAGTAAATGACTATTTACAAACAGATTATGTAGCAGAAGATTTGGAATACTTGTGCACATTTACAAATACATTTGTTTCTCCAAGATGATTGGGAATCTCGCTTCACATTCCACCCTGTATCGGATCTTCCGCCCCCAGAACCATACATTCCCTGTCAGAAGACCTACCCTAGCAAAATGGCCAAGAACGAGAGCCGAGGTAACCAATCAGGGCCATGTTTACCGATCTTATCCGTTACTGTTGCCATGCACAGAGACAAAAGTGACCCACAGCTGTCTCTTCCACATGCCACAGAATGTTCTGGATAACATTCAGTCCTGTCAGCACTCTTAACCCGTCTGTGTGTTTGTACATTTGTGTCTGTTTCAGGTTCAGGAAAGAGAGAAAGAGGTGCACCCCCCCTTCCCCCTATTCCTAGATGAAAACTGATGGTTTACTCAGGGATTCACAATCCTTCCCTTCTCTAATTATATCATTTTCTCTGGTACTGTTTGTATTCATATTGTTTTGCCAGAGTAGTTGAAATATGAAAGATGTATAAACGAAGTATAAAACGTAACAGTTCTCAAATGTTTTATTTTTGAACGTTTTCCTGTGTAAGGAAGAACAGTTCAATGAAATGATATTTGATTCAGCTGTTTGTGTGTCATTTCTTGTTATCGCAGGTGCAATTCATTTCCGGTATCTCTCTTGTCTGAAACCAAAACAACATACAGAGCCACACAGAGTGTTTGTGAAACAGTCCTTGTTTCGTAATGATTAGATTTGAAGGTGCTGTCATTGAAATCACATTCATTATGCAAAAGTTATGTTTGTGGGTGCAGGTTGTTTTGGAAACTTGACTGAGATTTTTGGACTGCGCCCTCTGCAGTCCAATAGCCATTTAACGCAACCTTTACAGTTTTGAGGAAACCTGAAAATATTAAGGGAATGTGTGTTTGCTTCAGTGCAGTTTTTTGTGTATATGGTGATGAAGGCTCTGAATGATGAAGGTCTGTTTTTAATACCCTATAACAGTCTGATTAATACAGTCACCAGATTTGTTGATCTATGCAGTCTCTAATACAAAGTGAGAGCAGACCCAGTTGAGTAAAATGCAGAAGTCCTATATTTATATCTTTTAAAATCCCTGCTTCCACAAGTCTGTGAGTGGATGTATTGGACTATTGTTTTGGATGAAGGATAATTTACTCTCCCCGCGTTCTCCTGTAGGTGTTTATGTTATATTATGGGATGCAAGACAAAAGACATAATGTGTTTAAAAGCATTTTATGATTATGTATGTACTTGCTTTTTGTTTACATTAGTATCGCTCAGTATTACTCAGTAGACATGTGTATATCAGGTGTGTGGTGCCTGTCAGATAGTGTAATGTAATATTTGTCTAAAGCACCTGACTGAAAGTATCATCATTAAAGCAGGGGATTGTTTTAAATGCGGCATATCTGTTCTGCATGAGAGTCATTCATCGATGAGCTTTCTGAAGGAATCAAGAGGCCAGTATGTGGCTTGCTTTAGACTTTTATGCTGCATTATGTTTGTTTACATGAAGAGAATAATGGGCAAAGGTCTTTTGAAGGAAATAATTAAATGTGGCTGAAGACAGAAAATTGCTTTTAATATTTTATTTGAAAGAGACGGAGAAAGATTATTGCATGACCAAAAAGAAAAGAAAAATATTTGTATACCAACATAAAGGATTAATATGGTACCATTGTAATTCATATTGCGTTTTTTAATTTGTGATTTGTTCATTTTCATTGTTAATTGCAGCCAGTTCTTTGCTGTCCTGCTGTGTGCCAAATATATTTGATGAAAAGGTTTTTTCCTAAATACTTTCATTTAAAAACTTTACATGCGTTATTATAAGGTTCCTATTTTCAGTACAGAAAGCCTAAAGTGCGTCACTTGCAGATTATGCAAAAGTGTATTTTTGTCATTTCAATGCACTTGTACTTGCACTTTTTTCACTAAATAAATACATGACAGAAAACCTACTCAGTTTCTGAATCTTCAACTCACCTCTCAAACGAAATGCGAGTTTGACTATTTAAAGCTCAAGATTTCTTTTCATCTAAAATTAGAGGCGGCGTGAGTTTGACGCCCCTTCACGAATGACTGACCAATCACGTGAGGATGTTTCACGGCCATGGCGCATTTGCACCAATCAGCGGCGCGATGAGACGAGTGAGGGCGGGTTTTTTGAAATCATAGGTGGGTTCAAGTGTCAGTCAGTCGGTGATTTGACATGGAAAGTAACGGCGTGCAGCAGCGCCGGAGATGCTGTAAGTGAATCGTGAGAGTTTCGCTCCTGTTTCGCTCCTGTTTCTGTTTTATTAAATCGTATTCAGTCCGTTTATCCACCAGGACACTGAATTCATGGTACGTTATTAACAGCCTTCGTGTTTCTTCTGTTTACATTTGCTACAGCGCTGTACAGATTACGAGGTCGCTGATTTCATGGCCTTGTTTATCATTTTTACAATTTCACGTGTTTGCGTCCCTTTAAACGCACCATTAAATAGCAACGTAAACACTGACGAGCTCCTCTGAATCGAGGTGTTTAGTGTGTAAAGAAATTATGATTAATAATAATAATCATAATGATTACAGTTGCGATTTAAAAGAATTTGTCTTGGTGACAGGAGCTTCCAGTGCAGAATTACAACAATAAGAACAAACTGTTATATAATAATGAAGTGCAGCAACGGAAGTAGTTTTGTGAATGTTGTTGCACAGATGTGTTATTTACAGGTGTGTAAATTGTGATTGTTATTTACAGGTGTGTAAATTGTGATTGTTATTTACAGGTGTGTAAATTGTGAAATTCTGGATGTTATATAGCAATATACAGTTGTGTTGGGTAGTGTGGAGGTGTGGCACACTAAACTCTTGTTTTGTTGTTTTGACATCATTTACTCTCCAGCCGTGTTTCCTCTGATCTTCACCATAAGCGCTCAGGGTTCAACTTTTGTGACATCATCATGGAGGGTCAGTATGTCACCATTCATGGGCTCAACATCACCCACAACCCTCTTGCAGCACCAGCCATGTCTATTGACAAGCTCTTCCCGGCCCTGCTGGAATGCTTTGGCATCATCCTGTGTGGATATTTGGCGGGGCGCAGTGACATCATCAGCGTGGGACAAGTCAAGGGACTGGGCAGCTTTGTGTCATGTTTCGCACTTCCTGCCCTTCTGTTCAAGAACATGGTGCAGCTGCAGTTCGAGCATGTAGTCTGGTCGTTCTTTTGGAGCATCTTGATCGCAAAAGTGTGTGTGTTCTTGCTGGTGTGTGTGCTAACGCTGTTGGTGGCGAGCCCTGAGAGCAAATTAAGTAAAGCTGGGCTGTTTGCGATCTTTGCCACACAGAGCAACGATTTTGCACTGGGATATCCTATAGGTGAGGATACTCTCTCACACAGATACATCTAAAGCAGTGGACTTCAACCTTTTTACTTCAAGATGCCCCCATTGCCCACAGCAATATTTGAACGCCTCCCACTCACAATTTCTACCCAATAAAATATGTCACCTGTGCTGCCGAAATGAGTCACAATGATTAAAAATTATGTATGATTTGTTGGAATCTGATAAAAAATGTATGTACTACACCTGTCTGAACCAACAGTTATTGAGAA